>JAPSES010000105.1:15523329-15534943 GCA_029822895.1 Maxillicosta whitleyi | reverse complement strand
GATAGATAGATAGATAGATAGATAGATAGATAGATAGATAGATAGATAGATAGATAGATAGATAGATAGATAGCTGTATTGTCTGCTCAGTGAAAACAGAAATTCCTCTTTTTCATCTTGTAAGAGAAAATTTAAAACCACACTCAGGCAAAAACACCCCAACACAATCAAAAACACAATACAATGAATAAAAACAAGTAAAACACATAAGACTTCTTTTCATGTGGAAATTTCACAGTTGACAGCAGTGACATACAACACACAACTGCAAGAGAAAAAGACAGGTAGAAAAAAAAAATCAAACCACAAACCACAAATGAGAAACCAAATGTAAAAGAAAATGAGAAATTTGGTGTTTATATAAACAGAGTATTTGAATTATACATGCTTTAGATGATCACTCATGGATGTTCATCATGGTTCTTCTGGTTATTGGTTACTTCAGTATTTATGGGCTGCAATGAAAACATGAAAAAGATCATGACTTATTAATGAAATGGGGCTTGTAGTGTTATGACTTTTGATTGCAATCATTCTGTCCTCACCTCCAATACAAACACAAACACACGCACGCGCACACACGCACAGAGACAGACAGACAGACAGACAGAGTGCGGTAGCTTTAAGAGGGGAGGCGTGGTGCTGCTGTTTTGACCGACTTGTCAGTCCCTTCACTCTCCACTATCATTCAGCTGAATGAGCAGGCTCGTACAGCCAACACGCACACACATACACACACATACACGCACAGACACACACTGGGCTCATCGGTTGTGTTTATCCGGACTCGTCGCCACACTCGCCTCCTTCACATCCACCTGGTGACAGCGACAACGGATTTATATTATCGAGCGGCGATTGTTTCTCGGAGACTCATCTGAAAGGTAAGAGGACACATTCAGCCTGAGCGCAGCCCTGGTACCTGGTGCATCCCCCGGGTTAGACCCTCTGACTGAGCTGGATGTGGTTCGGTTGGAAATCACGATTAATGAAAATGGCAGTGATGGAGATCGGGGGATATTTTTTTTCTTTTGCTATCTGCTGTGCTTGGTCATACTGGTTTTTAGAAATCACACCCCAGTTTAAGGTGGAAATGTGTCTCACTTCGCTTCTATTCAACATCTAACACCTGGTCCGAAGCCTGTCTCTAATATCAGTCAGACATGATCACATGGATTAGCTGCATTTTTTTTTAATTTAACCAATGTGGTATGGTACATTATTGACCGCCATTACCCTACATTCATATTGGTTAATTTAAATGCAGTTTTTTGCGCATGACAGCCTGCCTGAACATGTGATCTTGTGCAGTTTTTTTCCTTTATTACTGCTGTTAGATATTTAATTCAACATGTGTCATAATGATGGATGGCACTCCGTGTTGGAAAGATGCGTAATGCATTTGACCTCGATATTAGGCGGCGGATCGTTCAGTGGGTTCCACACAGTCATTTCTATTCCTGTGAGTGTCTGAAGAGGGCGCTGCGTCCCCTCAGCTGCCCTGTCATCACAGAACCCACACTGCAAAAAGTGTCTATGTAATATTAAAGCCTGTCTGTCCATGCAAACAGTTTCAAAAGAAATAAATGATTTTAACCAGTGGAATAAGACGAGCTTCACACATCCTAGTGTTCTGCTCATACATCTTCAACAAAATTCTGCAAAACTGAGTCTGTAGTTTTCTAACTAAGTTATCGTGATTGATATTTCTTACAGTGGGAGGTAATTCCTATCCTCTTGAGTTCAATTTGGCTGCAGCAACTTTCCAGGTTGAGTTTAACATGCACACATCAGCAAGTGATGTTTCAGTGTTTTTGTATCCGCAAAGAAAAGTGCCATTAAAATATCAGAAATTAATTTTCACAGGTAAAAGCTTGTTTTTTGTTTTTTTTTTAACATTAGTCCACTAAAGCTGTTATATCAAAGTTATGTTAAGTTATTTAAATTTTTTGCTCAGTGAAAACCATGAACAATATCATAACTGTAAATTTTAGATTAGTGCTTTTTTTTCCCAACAAAAATGCAATCTATTTGTTGTAATGAATCTACCGGCTCTTTGCTGTGTTTGAATCATTTTTTAATTTCTTAACAAATAGTGCATACTGCCAACCCTTGCAAACTTTTTTTGGTGTTGTGTTTTTTAATGATATTACAAATGTACAGTCTATTGTTAATCCCCAAGGGCCAAACCAGCTACTGGTGACCAAAGGCATCAGCTAACTAACTTTTGAACAGCTAATCCGATCAATACACTGAAATAATTAATGTTACTCAGCTTGGTAGTGGAAGCAGATCCCTTTTATTTGGATGTTGTGTGACTCTTTAGTGAACAAGGAAACATAATTATTTCCTCCAACATTATGATTCACCAATAAAACCCATGTAGTTTGATGGCAGCGATTGTGAATGCTTGTTTTTATGTTAATTTAATGATATAATTTGTTAAAATGGATAAATAAGTATTCTTTTTTTTACAACATACATATAATTAGCTCACAGGGAGAAATTGAGATAAATCATTTAATAAAGGTTAAAGCTAAAAAAAAGATCTTTTAAGGGTTAATAATTTGTGAATCTTGTTTTTTTCTGAGTTTATATAGAGAGAAATAAAGTGAGTCAGACTGTGAATCATCAATAGTACACAACGGACTTAATCTACCATTATTTGTTTTGAAGAGCTACCTCATGTGTTCCGTATCAGGACAATACAATTAAATGCCTGTACTCTTGGGGCATCCATGACTCTTAAAGCCCACGTTGTCAGTCAGTTTACACGATGGGGAGGCATCAAGAGCTATTTAATCTAACTGAACATCTGGCAGTAATGCAACGTTGGGACCCCTTGGCCAGTTGTCGAGGCTTTACAAGCGCAGCGCCATGCTAAGCACAAAATCATCCCCTTCTCCTCACCCACACAGCTTTGCCTAAGGAGTACTTAGCATCTGCTCCATTCCTCCTACTGGATCAAGATTGAAGCACCAAGTAAAGCCACAGTGATCCTTCACAGTTTGGACCTGATTCAGAGAAATAAAAAACAGAAGAGAAAATAAAAACAAAAAAATGTGTGATCTTGGATTAGAATGGATTATGATATAGAAATGACATTTTAATCATGCTAACCCATTTGGAATAAGTAGCTTGCAGGATTTGTCCATGTAAGGCCGTTGAAGGAAGTTTGTAACAATATGTAATTCACTCAGTGTACAGACAGAAATAGTCTGTCCACTGAACCCCACAGACTTCTGTTAATGGATGTCAGCGATGGATGGATTTATTGAAAAGCCCTGCACTATAGCGGGCTGTATAGGTCTAAGCAAAGCTGCAATCCACTGAGCTTTTAATACGCTGTAAGCTTTCCCACAGGTTCAGCTACAAATATGTAAAATATCCCCCAGAAAACAGGAATGTATTTGTCTGTTTACTCTCAAGTTAGATGAGAGCAGCTGTCCCAGCAATTTGGCCGGAGTATTTTTAGTTCTGATGTTTTGGTTATCGCACATAATCCTTGTCCACCTACCTGTGTGTTTTCTGAGGGGAGGGAGGGAAGAAAAATAGGCTTGACATCCAAGAGTAACAAGGCCACTGGGCTGAGGTGTTCTGCTTCTGGCAGTGCCCCTGCTGACAGAGCACAGACTAGGGGCCTGTTGGTTGTGTCTGTGGGTGGAAGGATGACTGGAGGCTTTGCTCAGCACAGGGCGGCTGTGTGTTTGTTAACCAGGTATCAGGGTGGTCACACATGGCTGTGGTGGTGTGTGTCCGGTCTCAGCCTCAGTGCCATGGGGAGAGGGCGGCCAGGCGAAACGTAAGCCTGTTGTTTATGAGTAGTTGCTGAGGTCCAGGTCCTCTTTTGTTTTAACTCACTATGAATGTGCCATTATAAGTTTGGATTCCTGTGTGGCGGACTACACAGGGTCGGAAGTGTGAAAGGCTGAAGGATGTGGCTCATTTTCCTCTGGATCTCTGGAGGTTTTGTGCTGATTTTGCTCTAAACTGCACTGAAACCCCTATGTGCAGCTCATGCACCTTTACAGTTCACGAACTATTAAGTTGACAGCTTCGTCCTCATCTTGCCTTGCATCCTAAAGGTTTGCCAGCAGCTGGCTTTTCCTCTCTTTCTTTACCCTTCACTCATTGCGAACACACTTAAGTGGCCACAGCACACACATATGGCCCCGTGCCAGTCCCTGTTCCAGCTCTCTCTCCTCTTTGTGCACTGGACAGGCAGGCAGCGTGCCGGCTTACTGTATCGGCGCAGTTTCTGGCGCTCTGTAAAGTAGTCTGGGAGTAATTAGCTGTGAGGGTATAATCCTACACCAGACACACTGTTGCGTAGTTTAAAGTACACTGCCCAGTAGCCCCCTCCCCATCCTCACAGCCCTATGTCACTAGTGGCTGTGACCCCATCCTCATCCACACAAATACTCTGCCCCCTCTGCAACTTTACTAGCGTGCTCTTTTATGTGACAAAAAAGTGAAACTGGTTTGGGTTGCAGATTTGTTTGTGCAGCAGGAGGTGACCATATTTACACCACCAATTACACATGCATAGTCTGCACACAGTATACAGTGCCAAATCTGTGAAGAGGGTTTTTTTTAAAAATAGCTCCCTGTCTGTATTGTAACATTAACAGAAGATTTCACACCTGCCAGACTAAAATATACTGTAAAGGACAAATTGCAGAGGAAAGTTTCCAGTACATGAATGCACCAGGCATTTATTAGGGATTCTTGATTAAACACAGATTTGGAGACATTTATTTGACGTTGAAGTAAAACTCTTTTTAAAGCTTTATGTATTTAGTCTGAACAAGCATGACATTTTATATTTTTCTTTGCCTCAAGCCATGTCTGATCTAGAACGGGTCCTGGACATGGGTGCTTAGTGTGCAGGGCTTGCTGATGGGTGGCTGCAACAGGCTTTGGTCTGTTTCTCTCATACAGTAGTGAGGCTGTTCTGTGCTGTGAAGTAAGAGGAATTGCAGTGTGGCAGGAATGCACCTGTATGCCAAAGACACTTGGCACCAGTTCAGTTCAGCCAACTATGAAGCCATGATATAATCTTAATGCACATTTGAAGGGACCTCATGTCAGATAATCAGCATTTTCTCTTCCTCTTCGTATCAAGCCTATTCTTGTAAATGGGTTGTCTGGGTTACGTTATGCAGCTTGGTTAAACCGGTGTCCAAAGACTTGCAGGTTCTACCTATTATCTTTCAGACGGATGACACCTTTACCAATGGGATTTATTGTTAGTTTCCTCTCCTTCCTCCTCCTCCTCAGTCAGTGCCTACAGTCAGGTTTCTTCTCAGACCACCTCACACACTCGGTCTTAATGTGAAAAATAGATCATGTGTTGATTACAATCTCATAAATCCATAACCAGTTTTTTAAAAAGGAAGTTCTGCTCTTGCAGTTTTGCACAATGTGTCATTGTTCCATTAGTGTTTGTACACTCACACCACTGTAATGTTATTAGAAACAGTAGCTTGCTGCCTTGACTACCTGATTAGACTTGCATGTTTCCACCAGTGGTATAAATTAGAGGCAATTTTATTCTCAGTTTCACCATCCACCATGCACCATTGTTCGGATCCTATTGACCACAGAAGAGGTCGTATTTTGCATTAAGTGCGCGTTATGGCTGGATGATTGGTTCCTCAATCATATCAGAGCTAAACATAGAGGAGCAGGTGTTTGTGTATGATTGCCTATTTAATGTCCTGAGGAATTATTTCTCCATCAGTAGGAATGATTTAGCACAAGGGGTAATGGAGGTTGAGAATATCCTAATATGTCTTCACTTCCTGACAGTTCCCTCCCCCTCTATCTCAACCTCCATCCTTTTTACCCTCTACCCTTATTCACCCCCTCAGACAACTAACCCACTGAAATGGTTGTTTCGGTCCCCTGTCTCCATGTAGTCACAGGCAATTAGCTCCCGTCAAAATAGACCGCAGGACGGAGGGTTGAGACTTGGGCATCCAAACCCCCTTACTCCTGGCCCATGTGCCTGGCTAATATTACCCCGAGCTACTGAGAGAGGGCACGATAGGTTTTGTCAGTAGATGGAAGGGAGAGCAGGGAAGGGGGGTCCACTTGGGACCTGTGCGCGTGCTACCTCACTGAGCACAAAGCAGGCCTTTCACTTGGGATCTGGAGCACATATGGAATCGTTTATCGAACCTCCAGTGCGTCAGCCCCTCGAATTCTCTCGACTGCAGGTTTCCCCTCACCTCCACGTCTCAAGATTCACTTTGCTTCTGACATGAGCTTGAAAAAGCAACACCTGGAGATGTTCCCCATCGTCCCCTGCTCCTTTGAACCTCTTAAACTCCTAATTCCAGCATTACCTGACTCATTAAAGTACTTTTTCGTTAAAGTTCTTAGAAGTTGTGGTTTCAGCTTAAGGTCATATAGTGGACTGCAAATCAACACCAAATTAGATGTATCCAGATTGTAAAGCCTGCACTCACTATTCCTTTTAGAATGAATTCACTGACTTTTTGTGAAAATTGCATCCCTTTTTATTTTGTGCTTTAAGGTCATGTGATGTCAAGTTCTGCATTCCTGCTTCCTTGAATGAATCAGTGTTCACAGAAGTTATAGGAACTCTATTTTAACAGTAACACAATGCCAGCGTGACATCACTTCGAAGGACTGGCTTCTAAACTGCACAGCTGGGTGCAGATAACAGAGTAGCTTGGATGTTTATTTTTTCCCCTTCTGCATTCCAGCTTCTTATTTATAATGGCTATGATATCCAGCTCGGGGGGTTACTTCTATAAAAGGAAGTTCGAAGACTTTTTGCAGACCCACTTGCAAGGAGGCTTGCATGCCACATTCTCTCAAGATGTAACCTTTAGATTTCCAGTGGAAGGAGATCCGTCATCAAATGGCGAAATATAGCATGGGTGGTGATGGTTAGGTGACATGACTGAAAAACTGACTCCAAACTGGGCACCAGCCAAATGCTGTTCAAAAATCTTATCATGAAAAAAAACAACAACAAAAAAAAAAAAACAGTTCATATCAGTTAATACCAATACTTATCATCATAACAGTCAGGTCCTTATTCCTTTCAGTTTTACAGGGTGATTTATGGTCTTGAGTCAAAGTACAAGAAAACAGATGTTTATTTGTGGTTTTAAAGTATTTGCTATGGCCAGAACATGAGAAACACAGAACATTTCAGCAATGTAGAAGTACAGCATTCAAAATGGTTAACTTATATTAAGGTACAATGATGAAATGTTCCTTCAGTATCATCATATACAGTAAAAGTAACTAGTTGTTTTATCACCCAGCCCTACAGCTACAGGAGCATCTTGAAAGAACTTGATCCTGATGTGTGAGCGTTTTTTAATTTCTCCTCCCTCAGAAGGCCACTCTTTGTATCAGAGATCAAACAGTTTGTGTTGATAGACTCCCCAAAACTGTGGTAAAAGCTGACCTTTGACCAGTGACCTTGCCTAACTGCTTGGCTACCCCTCCAGGAAATAGATTGTGTTTTTAAAGAGCTTGCCGTTATGTGCTTAAGATTTAATTATCTTGACATGCTGGGTTGGACAGCTCAAGGTATTCCATATTGAAGCCCATAACCTTTTGGGTTTGCTTTAATGACAAAGTTCTCCTTGTTCTGCTTCAACCTGAGATCTTTTTCTGCTTGGTTTGCCCCTGACCAACCATTTGGCCTGAGTTTTTTGTTTTTTTTTTTTCTAGAATTTTTATCTTGCATTGTTAGTTTCCCAGGATCAAAATATCCCTAAATTAGCCTAAACTGCTCAACACTAACAATCCAGATGTCCTCAGTGGCCTGACACCCCATTAATACCTAGCAGATGGTATTTGTAGCAGTAGATTGTGTTGAAAACAGATTACCTTAATGAGGTCATTTACCAATGAACTGTGCGGGTTTGGCCAAATCATCTGGTGGAGGCCCATACTAGCCCTGTGGGTTTATGAAATTCACTTAAGGTTATTCACAGGTTAAACATCCCTGGGAGAATGTAGACTTTTTACTCAGACCATTGGAGATCCATAGCTCGCATTTAATATGAGGGGCCTCTTCACAAGAGATATGCCATGTATATGCTTCTTTGGGTTGTGTTATTGTAACTATCAGATCATCCTCCTCTTTTCCTCCTTCTCTCCTTCCCTCCCTCTCTGTCCTTGGTGGACAGGGGTCTTTTCCTCTGCCCTGTGTGGCTCTGTTTGTGTGTTTGATTGTGGGAAAATTTCTCGACTGTCCGTGAGAGTCCCCCGCTCTCTGGACTGGCTTTTTTCCCTTGGGGTCCTCCAGGCTCGGAGGGGCTGTGGGCCCCCTCTGCTCCCAACAACCCCCCTAGTGGCAGCATGAGGTCCTTTTAAATCCTGCAGCTTGAGTAGCAAACCACTTGTCAAAACCATTTCAATGACCAGTACTCTCTGCTCCATTACATAGTTTGTCTTCTTCAGTATAGTGATAAATAGTTTGGCAAACAACTCCCACCGATAAATTACATCAGATGAAGGGTGAGATTGAGACATGTATCTTGGTGTGACAGTTTCTGAGCAGGGGCCAGGCTTTGGCAGGTTTACCTTGGCTTCAGTTGCAGAATATGTCTTAAAATGTTGAACCTGAGATAGGTACCATTTATAGCTTTCAGTTTTGTTAATGAAACTTGTTGTGATTCATGTAGAGTAAAAGACATTTAGATGAAGGAATTACGTCATTAAACAAAGTTTGTGGCCCAGTGTAGTTGGACTTGTTTCATGCACTTATTTCCCACTGACACACTCATTTACTTTGACATAGTTTCATTTTCACATCACGGCGTTCCCCTGAAATACAGGTTTTACATTTTTCTCATGAAGGTTACCAGTGTCTTTTTACGATTAATGATGTTTATCCCTCACCGGCGTGTTGTGGTTTTTCCTTTGTACTGACCAAAGACTAAATAACCTGTAATTCTTTTCCAAAGATACTGTCGGATTATGTTGCCTCCCACCTCTGTCTTAAATTCAATTTAAGCAGCTGTAATTCACTTTACTGGTGTGACAAATACGTTTTATGGACGTAATCTAAACCTGGAGCCTCTTAACAACATTTAAGAAGTGGATGCATCCCTTTCACCCATATTGTTTTCCACTCTGGTTCATCATATATTCTTATTCTGTCTTCACCTGCAGGGTTTGGAAACCACGAGACGTTAATTATTTAACCTGAGGCAGAAAAAAGGTTCAAACATTCAGACAAAACCTCCCCACTGACCTCAGTTTGTTTGAAATTAAAAGCCCTTACTAAACAGTAAAACATTTTATAACCTCATTTCAGTCATAATTCTCAGTCAGACTTTTGGATTACTAAATTTGGCATCTATATCTTCTCATGCATTTCTTTTCAGTCGTGTAATGGCTTTTATGCTGCAGTTCAAAGCTTTTAAGTAGAAAAGAAAGCTGTGACAGGCACTTTTACTGTGTTCCACTGATTCTCTCCCAGGCCCTAATGTTTCATCTTAGCTAACTGCCATCTCATTATGTTTGAGCTTCGAGATGGATGAGCAAACACAGCTACGGATCCAGGAGCGATGACAAACGCTTCTGTCTTTCCTGCTATCGAGTAACTAAACAGACCAACATCGTCCGAACAGTGGAGCCGAGCCATAGATCCTTCATCCCTGGCATGTTCTTTTCAAAAACTCCTTTTCGCCAAGTGACAAACCGCGTGGTTGGCAACAACTGAAACATTCAGCAGTGCTATGAATAGGGTTCTGTCTCTTGAGAGGCTCGTTGAAATGGGGCCTTTTTTTTGTTGTTTTTTTACTTTTATCCCTCCAGAGAGGCAGATTGATCTTGTGCAGGTTTTGCACTCGCAGTGCACTTCAAATGGACTGTTGAAAGGCAAGGCATTTATTTGTGCTGCACTATAAACCCAGTCATTCCTCCAGATTGCAGCATCTGTGGATGATCTCTGTGCTACGATTCCATCCCTCACAACCTCCTCTTCTTCTGTTATTCTTACTTTCACCTGTAACACTAGCCCTCTACCTCCCCTCTGACCTGCTGCTGGTCCATACTAATCTCATCCGCTCTCCTTGATCAATACTGATGGAAAATGCATGCTCTTGAATGCAGCATATTCTCTGTTTTTAAAGTTTTTGCAGATGGAGAGGAGATAGTAAGGAGGGGAGGAAGGAAGCCTGTTAAAACAGTTGTCATCCTCCTCTGATGTACAGCTCCATCACTCCCTTGTGGTAAATATCATGTGGACGTCAGGTGACCCCCTTGGTGCTGTTTCCTTGGTTACAAAGAAACGGACCTCCCCCTCCTCCGTCCTCCTCTTTCCCCTTGCATTGTGCAGCAGCTTCACAGAACAGTGTGCTGTTTTCCTTCTCTTTCCACTTGTTTAAACCAGGAGGCTATCTGCCATCAGCATTCAGGAAGTGTGGGGGTAAACAAGTGACGGGAGCCAGTAGGGGAAACTCAAATGACCCAGGCATGTCTTAGCAACCACGAACAGCAGGTTATTTTTGGTATTTTCTGGATCTGTGTGCTTTGTTTATAAAGGGGCTTGTTTATATTTGTTTATGCGTCCAGGCAAACTCATTTGCGCACTTGCAAGATTACATAGGTTGGAAAAATTCACTCCAGCCTCCTTTCATTTTAATCTTAATCACTGTCTGTGCCAGATGTGCACATGATGCAATATCTCTGTCTTGTACTGCCTTTGACTAATTAGGTATTTATGGTGCATTCACTGTCATTCATGAAAGTTCCCGCTAGTGTGGTTGTATAGCTTTCTTCTGCTAATGTGCTTTTGGCAGTTGGTTTACAGCTTCTGGTGAACTTAAAGGATAGAGCTGGAGTCATCCTTGTATATATTTTTTTCCTTTATTGTCAAGTTTTGCTGTTTTTTTAAGGTAATTTCCAAATGGAATATGAGAAGCAGTACAGATCAAGGATTGTAACAGTTCTGAAAAAAAAAAAAAAACTTGTCTGTGTGCGCATGTGTGTTGACAGGCCCATCCTGTCAGCATCAGAGTGATGGAGAGATAACCCATAAGCCACTGCTTTGTGTGCCAAACCATCTGACTGTTTCCACCCCACATTGAACGTAGGGAATTGGCGTGCATTAAAGCTACTGATATATATTTTTTCTCTCTCTACATCTTGGCTGTACTGCCTATTTTCTTTCTGTATCAGAGCCATTGCCTGTAATATTTCCTCAGGCAGTGATCCATCTAGAAAATGGCTTTTTAAAGTCCAGTCTCTCTCCATCATCACAATTCAACCACCCCCCTCCCCCTCTCCTTTTCACCCCCCTCTGTACCTTCACATTGTCCAGCAGCCACAAGGATTAGCGGTGCCATGTAGCGTGAGGGGACCAAAAGATATTGTCATCAGAGAGAAAGAGGTGAAATGACTGTGTGTGTGTGTGTGTGTGTGTGTGGGGGGGGGGATCAGGGTTGAGGCACTGATGCTACCACACTGTAACCATGCCCTTGACCACATCTACTGGGATTTGACATGATCGGCGGGGGGTGGATTAGAGGTATTAGTCCGACAGACTGGACCCCTGGTGCAGACATTAATGCTGCCATATCAGCCCATGCACCCAGCTCTGGGGGGGGGGGGG
>JAPSES010000105.1:15471157-15521506 GCA_029822895.1 Maxillicosta whitleyi | reverse complement strand
AAACAAAATCCCTTAAATGCACAATTAACTGCCTGAGTGATCCAGGTTATTAGTGATACAGTTTTAATGTGGAGAGAATATGGATGTATTGTTTTATTGTGGATGCCAATAGCCAGAGGGGAGTGACAGTTTGGACAGGAACTGAGGTGTGTATATCAACTTAAACATCTCGCTGAAACGTTGTTGGAATAACGACTTCAATCCAATTAGCCAATGAGAATTAACAGATTTTCCACCAGACTTGACTGAAGTGGCCCTATAGGCCTATACATTTGACCTCCTGACAAGTCATTTTGGTGAAAAAAGTAGTGAAAGTATTTTAATATCACTAAAGTTAGAAGATGAAAGAAGGATAAAATATGCATTAATTACATTTAAAAGGATTTCTCATGTTAAGCGTTGTGCCTCAAAATTATACATTTTCTTTCAAGTAGAGCCTCACTAAGACTGCCTTTTTGCCTCCTTTTCTTCCTCTCACTCTTTCCCTTCTTTGGATCACCACCGCTCTTTTGCTGGGCCCTGATTTGCTGCCAGGTTGCCTTGGCGACAGGCCGCAGTACATAAACCGGGCGATGTTTGGGGAACATTGCGCCGCGAGGCAGGAAATCTTGTGCATTCTTTATCTCTCAGCCCTTGGATAGAGGCACAAAACCAAATGGAAGCCTTATTTTTCAGTTCTGTCCATTTCTTGCTCTCTTGCTGAAGATGGACAACTTTTTTTTTGTGGCTCTTTTACTAGTTTTGGGGAGAAATAGACAGTAGATTCAGAAACAGAAAAGAACTCAGGAATGCAGATTTTAAAGTCTTTCTAAACCTACCTGTAGAAGTCAGCCTTGTAGTGTTGTGTCGTGCAAAGCTGATCCTACACCCGCCCCACACTCGCACTGTATACTACATATGCGTGCATACACTCACGTATAGTGCACACACTTACACCCAAACTAGCCATCATCACCTTGGCTTCCTGACATTCCATCCAAGTGCTTAAAGAGGAAGAGGAAAAGGATCTGCTGATCAGAGATGTGGGGACCTGCTGGTTTGGCTCGTGAAACAGAATGAAGGGAAGAAGCCCCGCTGCGATTCATTTGTGCGTCGAGTACATTTGAATGCTCACGCGCACACACAAACTCACTTAGAACACAGATGACAAAGTATTAAAGCAGACGCTGATCATAAATCTGTCTTATGCTTTTTGGCTACTGGTCAGTGGTGTTCAGTACATTTCCCAGACGTATCTCCTCTTCCTTTTTTTTTTTTTTTTTTTGGTTAGAATTCACTTCCACTTAAAACCTTCACATGTAATGGTATATCGATTCCTGGTTACTGTAGTGTATTTTTAGTTGCGGCATTCTACTTTGGATGAACAGTTGCAGAGACCTGGCCTGGATTCCTTGTCTCACCATGGTCTCTGGTGAAACCAAAACACTGAAGGCCAAAAAGGAGTAAGTTATTTCAGCTCCCTGAAAGTAAAGTGCCACTCATCTCAAAAGCTGTTGACGTTGGAAGAGGATGAAGCTGCCGATGAGCCCCTTTTCCTGTTCTCCCATTGATCTTCCTCCTTTCCATCTGAGAGTAACCAATCAATGCTCATGATTATGGAAATGGCTCTTTTGGCCTCAGTTTTGAGTGTTTAAAAGAAAGAGTTGAAATGGCAAAGCAAGGTCACTGAGTTCTGCTTCATATCACGTCCTGCATCTTAGAGCAAGCATGTTAACTGTCTGTGGCCTTTGTGGTCATAATAATAATAATAATGATGCCAGTTGTCACTACAATCTAAGGGACTGAAAAAAAAGGCAGACTCATTGTTCTGAGAAGGAAACTTAGATGCAGAGAGAGGAAAAGCTGCAGGGGAAAAAAATGCTGACCCACATTTTTGTTGCAGCATGCAATGGGACAACAATTCGAGGTCCAACCTGACCATTTAACTTAAATAGCATGTAATCGGAACAATGTGTGTTGATTGTATGCAGCCAGAGCAGATGTGATTAACCCAGATTTGTACTACGGGGGTCAAGGCTTTATTTCAGTGCAGGTTTTTGTCGAGTAAACAGCACAACTGCTTATTGTGTGACAACTTTTCTTCTCAGTAAAACCTGTACTTATATTTCTGCAACGCTGTGCATTTTTAAGGCATGGGTAAGGAAACATCTGTACTACATTTAAATAAATACAGTATATAGCAGCTGAATGATGGCTATAGGTTTGGCTTGGATCATGCTTTTTGGATACCACACATGACTGCATTTAGAACGTCCCTGAGGATACACCGCTCATTGAGTTCAGTTGACGTTGTACTATTGAGTACTTCTGATAGGCAATCATGTGCATGTGTGCGTAAATGCATTTCTGTGAGGGCTGATTGGAATAATTGTGATATTGCTTTTTTTTTCATCCTCAAGATTAAGGAGCGAATATAATCAATGCAGAGACCTCATGTGCATGTTTTTGTCACAGCGCGGCGGTCAGTTCCCAGCTGATGAGCTTTGACATAGCTACTCTTTTTCACTTGTTTGCTAGGTTGATTTCGGATGTGTGGGTGTGTTTCAGGCAGCAGAAAATGAACAAGCATGGAAAAGTGGCTCATTAGCGGATATGTCATTGAGGAGACCAGATGGACTTTAAGAGCGGTGTAGTGTTGGGCGTGCGTCTGTGACTCCAGGAGCCTGCCCTGGGCTCAGCTGGCTTCAATCAACACCATCACTTACCCCACTTGCTGGTAATCGGTGCACAAAGGGCCTTAGCAAGCATCCTTCCACTCCCAATCCCCCAACACACTTGCACACAGCATGGTGCTTCAGTTTGTCTTTCTTGCACAAACACCATGTACATATAATGTGCATGTTTATCTCTACTGGTTCTTAGTTAGTTAACATGTCTGCTCTTCTGTTCTGTATTTACATTTACACTTTCTTAAATTGTCTGCACCACACACCGTAAGAGAGTTGTCTCTTTATTTTCGTTGTACATATGTATAATGACAATAAAGGGCATTCTATTCTATTCTATTCTATTCTATTCTATTCTACTCTTCTTAGTGCCTGGCAACATGGACACAAGTATTATACTGACAAACTACTTTCAACTTTAAATATTAAGATAAAAAAAAATTTTTCAGTCTTATTTCACTGTAAAGTCTTATTTATACTGTTCACGATGAAGTCTGTGTAGGGTTTAAGGGTTTAGTATGTTTTTTCATCTGCTGACTTGGGAATGTTTCTTAGTTCTCAAGAAAAATCTGAACTTAATGGACATCCCAACCAGCAGGTTTTGTGACATTAAACAGTAGTGTGATGTGGAATTGGGATGATGAATAAAATGCAAAATAAGAATTTTGGGTGGAATCTACTGATGCAGTTACAAGATTTGCTCAATATAATATCCAAATATATTTGTGCCAGGCTGCTCAATAGAATATTCATGGATTCAACATCACCTGGATGCTCATCTGCAGCCTGTGTCTCTAATCCAGGGTCCAGTAAAAGGACACAGATGGTGCAGACTGTATTTGATTCATGTGAAACTCATTATAGTCCAGTTGTTTGTTGATGCTGCACATGTTGTTGTTCACTTCATTAACTTTATCTTTTTATTTATTTTATACAAATCTCTGTGTCACATGATGTGCTTTTCACAAATGATTGAGTATTGTATTTCCTCCTTGAAAGTTTGGATAAGTCAACATGTTCGGACAAAATAAAACACTACTTCTATTGCTGTGTAATTTCACATAAAGACAAAAATAACAACTCCACATTTTGAGATTTCAAGTTTTTCACTTTTAAAGTCTCAAAACTTGTTTGTGGAAAAAAAACACGTTAAACTCAATTATCATTCAGTATATTGTTTTATTTTTATTATTGTGTAATATGTGGCTGGAGATGGTTGTCATGATTAATGTTCCCTCAGTCTGCTCTCCACACTGTAGCAGATGTAGAGACTGAATGGAGAATGAGAGTGAATGAAGAACCAAATTAAGATTGCTTTCTTATCAGTTTGGCTTGAGTGTAATGTACATGAATGTGTGGTGTCTTCCTGCAGACAAGGATGAGCGTTGCTTATCAGCCAAAGCAGAAAGGCAATCCTGACCCAGCCCTTTAAACATACACCCCAAGGACAGTTTTCTTAGTATTCTCCTCTCAACCAACTGAAAGAACATGTAGACAGCAGTGGAGGCCATGTGACTGTCCACTGTTTAGCCACTGAAGTGTATCTTTCTGGGAGCTCCTTCTCAGCTGTGGGGACGGAGAAAGGGCAAAGGGTTTCTTTACTAAAGGGGCTAGTAAATCACTGTAATAACATGTCTGACCCTTCCCACCATATCAGAAGCAGCTGGACAGACAAAGTCTCTGTGTGGCTGAATGAAACACGAGGCACGTGTGCGTGAGTGATGCTGATAGGTCAAAGGTCAATTGTTCTTCAGCTTTCCAAGTTTTGTTGACATATGTATTGTGTAACTTTGGCAGGAATCCTGAAAATTCTTAAAATAGTTACTTATTCTCTATGTTTACAGATGCCACTACAGGATTGTGAAGGAAAGTCAATATTGTTGATTTGTCATTTATTTGTTTACTGTCAAAAATGGTATTTGTTTCCTACATTAAGATGTGCTAACCAGTGGATTTGTGTTGGGATGGATTTGCAGCTCAGAACAGTCTGTTCTGACCTGCTGCAGAGATAAACAGGAAGTGTTTGTTATTATTCTGTCATCTCTGGAGAGCATATAAGAGAGTTGCAGTACAGTACAACACCCTCAAGCCTCATTCTAAGTATTAAATCTAACAGCAAAGAGATTTAAAAAAAAAAAAAAAAAAAAAATGGCAGCTTATGATTTATTTTGGGCACACTAGTGGTGTGAGCTGGGTTGGTTAAACCCAATGTGAACAAGCCAGACCAAAGGGTAAGAGAACAAAATTCATGGGCTATTTTTAGGCAATCCACTTCCTTTGGTTTGTGATAAAAATCTTTCAAGAGGTTAGAGAGTTTTTTTGTCACAGTGGCTTCAAAGGTTTGGTCAGTTGTTGCGTTTGCTGTTTGCTTTATGCAAATAGATACAGCTGTGTTATTTTTACTGTGCCTAGCTAAGATAATCAAATCATCATAGCTCCCTGGGTACAACCTGTAATTGGCTAATTAAAATTTGGGGTGCATTTTTGTGTTGCTTTGAAACTCTAACCTCAATAGCTACACCAGGAAGAAAAAATGCCCTGAGTCACCCTCAGTCTAAGGTAATGTGACCTTGGTTGTTCAGACAGCACCGTCTGTGTCCATTGGTGCCACAGGGTTCAAAGAGTTCTTCACCCATAACAAGAGGTCAGAGGTCAAGAAAAAGGCTAAAAGGCCATGAGTGCAGACACACACCTGTTCACAGGGGGCCTCTTTTAACAGAAAAGATGACTCCCAGATGTTTTCATGGCGATACTATGACAGTCATGACCGTGTGTGGAGTGTAGCATGACCAAGAAGTGAGGGTACCCCCTGCAAGTGCACTGTTTAGAGTTGGACTAAACTTTCCAGACATACCCTGCCATACATGGACATGTGCAGCAGTTTTGAGGAATGTAAAAGCTCTGATTTATATTGTTATGAATGGATTTTAAGAAGACATGCATACACCTGGAAAAGCTAAGATAAGGGACTTTAACTCAGGTTCAGTCTGTGGTTAGTGAAGAAAAAGGTCATTCTGAAAAGTCTCTCCTTAAAAGATCAGTTATTTTAGTGTTTTCTTTCAAATGGCGGCAAAAGCAATGGTGATAAATTGTAATGTCTGCCATACAGCTGACACTGTACACTGTGGAGTGAGGTCCCCATGTCGCCAATATAAAAGCAACTGGAATACATAAACCTTGCTTTTGAATGAACACATCTGGAAAAATAGAAAGCAAAGCCCTTGCCTTTCGGCTTTGCCATCAGTCTTTCATTTCCCATGAGTATTCTTTGTCAGCCTCTATTCTCCTTTTTATAGTCCACACACCTGGATTCACTGTTGTCACAAAAGAACCTGTGAGAACTGATGTATTAGAGCAAAAGTGTGGTCTTATTGTGGGTACTTTTACATTGAATTCCACATTTCTAAAACTGCAGTTGTTGCCTGCAGTCATAGCATAATAGTGCTCACTACAGTATATTTCAAAGTGGTTGTTCAATGTGCCGATGATTTCTTTTAGGCCTCGTCAGTCTGACATGGCCTTCATGCCCAAAGATCAAGGCATGACATCGCTACTTAACATGATGAAGCTGTCATGAGTCATTCGGCGGAAAGCTGCGCCATTGTCCAAACATGACTGCATTTAGCTGGCACATATCCAGGCAGACAGCAGAGGTACTGTGGGAGCAGGCCAGCAGGGTGACCTCTGACCCTGCCCAGTCTGCTTTTGTTACAAAGGAGCCATTCAGATACCCAGTACTGCGACAAAACACTAAAAAAAAAAGCCTCTGCCAGAGACTGGTAATTCTGGTCAGAGTCAAATCAATAAAAACAGCTGAATGTTTTTTATTTGTAATTGAAGACCGTTTAAGTAGAAGTGCATCCTGAGAAAGAAATTGTAAATAATAAAGACAGGAATGAATGTCATCATAAGAACACATTGACTACAATTACATTCATGGTTTATGGCTTTACTGTCATTAGACTACTCTTCTGAGGCAAGGTTCGAAAGATGGATAGCATTCCCCACTATCATGATTTATAGCCAACATACAATTAGGCTCTGAATAAAAATGTGCCCTCATGTTTATGTTGTCAAGAGTTCAGGCTTTGTGCACTGACTTTCTTTTTTTTTTTTTAACTGGCAATTTATGTCTGTGGGGGCATGAAAGAAATGGTTGTGTGCAAACTGCTGTCACAAGGAATTCCTTTCTTAAACAAAACAAACTAAAAGTGGAGCTGTCTGGTCAGAGAAACCCTAAATAATACATTAAGAAACAACACATCGTAAAACATGACTGTTTGCCATGTTAGCTCTGGCAGCTGCCAGGTTGGAGGAGGGATCTTGCCACTGCTCTTCAGTGATGACCCTTGAGACCTCTTCAGAGCCAAGAGCAGCAGTTTTACTCACTTCCAGCTGTTTTTTTTTTTTTTGCCTGTTACCAGTTTTGACTACCTGTCCATACCAGGCATCTGAAGTAAAAAGCATGGTTTATGAGCCTGGAGGAGACCACCTTGGGTGACCCATTTCTTCTCGTCCAATATTCCATCCACCTTTTGTCCAACTCCCCACAGAGCCAAGTTTCTTTTCACTGCTCTCCTTCACTAAATTTAGCCCTCGTTAGCCTGGCTTTGATTGTTCCTAAACTGTGGTGGTGCCTTTTTGTTTGTGAAAGATCTGCTTGGAATGCTCAGTGATGCCTTTCATGGGTTTCTCAGTTGGTATAGGAGAGTTCAGGCTGCAGCTCAGTGAGGTTTTCTCACCGGAATGACAAGTGACTGGCAGGTTGACTGTAGCTACGTGTCACTTCGCAGCTCACAAACCTGCTGAGAGGAAAGCACCCTACCTGAACTGTCAGACTTTATCTTTTTTATGTTACTCTACAGCTGGAATGTCACTCCTGATGTTCACCATAAGGTGCTGTTCATGGTGAGCAAAAGCCAGCCTCACTGGTGTTTAAAAGAATTACCCAGGGGGCAGTGCAAGTTCACCAAAGTCAAGTCTGTAGAGGCCACAATCTGCGGTCATCCTCTGGCACTGTGAGTGACAATGTGGAGTGAAGTGTGTAACCTCTTATTTTCTTTCCTACAACAAAATGTATGCTGTCCAAGACTATTCAAAACAAACACACTCCAAAAAAATGAAAACAGATGGACCTATGGTTTTCTGGATTTTTTTGTAGGGGTATGATGTTTATCACAAGCATGCCCAGCCCACTTAATTTACTCCAATTAGTCAAGATAATTTACTGTCTTGTGATGGATGATACAGGGGTAGTTGAAATACACTTAGCTAAACAAGATGAATGAGCTTACTCTGTTCCTTTGCATTTCCTCAGGGATTCTTCCCTTTCTTTGTGGATGGACATATTACCCAAGAGAGAAGGTAAAAGATGCAAACACACCTGATGCTGCACAGTAAGAGAGGAAGAGGCAGTTTTGAAAGTGGCTAAGACTGAGTGCTGGGCCTAATGGATGTGTCCCCAGAGCTCTCTCAGGAATGCACTCAGGCATTTATGCCAACAACTTGGTGACATCTGTGTCCTGCCCCTAGAGAGAGATGACAAATGCTATAATGACTCTCCTCTTTATCCACTTTTTGGCATATCATTGGCTCTACTTGGCTATGAGAGTTTAAGCACCACAAATGTACATTTTCAGCCCAAACAGATAAATGGGGTTTACGTGTAGTCCTGTTTATAGGATGCAAATGTAAGAATGAAACCATGTAGCTGACAACTTGTGTTTTAATGGCCCATATTTATATTTTTGCACATTGTATCAGCGTGACAAGAGGCACTAACCTTTATATTGATCAGACATCACCATCAGACAAGCTAGCATCTTGTCTAACCTCAGTAGCAGACAGAGCCAGATAAGAATGACTCTTGGTTTCAGAAAGCTTGACAATGAAGATAAAAATGCATGCCCTTTGTACTGATCACTCACTTTGGGGTTAAGAGGATGTTAATAATGTCTTGTGGCACTCTCTCCATCAAATCCATCCTCCATTGAAAGAGCTGACATGATTTAAATTGACAAATTCTTTCGCTTGATAATCTTTGTAACCTTGTATTTAGAAATGTTGCAGTGATTAGTATGAGAGTTGGCATGTCCTGTGCACATTTTTTCAGCTTCAGGGGTTAAGCTTTGTGTGTTTCTAGCAAATTTGGTATCTTGACATGAACTCCTTGACTTATAACAGTAACATTCTTGAACTTCACATAAACCTCTTTAATGTGGCCTCTCAGCTGACCCTTCATAACACACATAACATATGTATGAAGTCTGAGCTAATACTGGGAACCAGACAAGGTTGACCCAGGTTTGAATCATGCCATCGACCAATAGTCTCACCTTTTCCTGAGTGAACACAGATTGGACTTGTGGGAAAGTCTTTTCTTGTGTATGTGTGTGTGTCACAAAAGCAATTCTTAATGGAGACACATAATTGGAATGTCCTTGTGTATGTGCTTGGGTGTGTTTTTGTGCATATGAGATGACGAGACAGGAAAAGGGTTTTCCTTTGGGTGTGATATCCCCCCCATCCAATGCGTTTTTTCACTCAGTGAGGGAATGCATTGGGTGGAGTTGACATTGCGAGTAGGGGTGTTGGTGGGAAGCACAGGTCGCCAAGGGTCATTTCCTTTCATCTTGCCCTCTCCCTTGGCATCACGCAGCAAGCAGTCACATGCACTTCTGCACTCTGTTCATATATTCACAGAGCGCTCAGCACCTTCCCAGTGAATCCACATGGATGCTGTCATGCTAGAGCTGGAATCCAAAGGGAAAGGGGGGCGGGTGATCTAAAGACAGAGAGCGAGAGGGAGAGAGAGCAAGGAAGGGAGGGGGGAAGAGAGCGAGGACAATGTCAACAGCTCAGCTCCCCGCACAGTCAGCTGAAATCCAGAGCTCGGCTCAGAACCTCAGTGAGGGGAAGGAGACATAACGCAGCAGGCTCAGCCGGGAAACACCACCAGACTCAGTAATGCCGCGGAATTTTTGGCCATGAAACACAAACTTCAAGTGGCAAAAGGGAGACAAATATTGCCTGAGGATGCAGGAATACTTGAAACCTTTCTCCTAACTTTGCTTTGTTGAAAGTCTTTTCATATTCTGTTGCAAGTGACACAACACAGGGACAATCTTTCTCTCAAGGCAGCCTGTCTGTAGTGGGTAAGTAGGAGATACTTGATCTTAAAACTGATACCTGAACCCTCCCTGGTCATTGTGAGCAACAGCTACACCATTCACCCAGCAGGAGACTGCACACACGACAGAATACAGATGTTTAAGTGTAAACCCAGTTTGTCCATGCACTGTGTCCCGCTGCTTAGTTCAGCCAGGAAAACATAGACTACTGCAGCCAATAAAATAAACATAAGTCTGTAGGCTGAGCAGAGAAGAAGCTGGTGGGCAACAAGGGCTACTAATCCCACTAAGATGATAGAGTTTCCACATTTTTGTGTTGTTTTGATTGGAGGGCAGGACAGTATTTTACAATACTCACTTTTACTATGGTGGCTTTATAGGCCATAAACAGCAGCAAAAGCTGGGTTGTGAATTGTGCATGGTCCTGATGTTTGGACTTTTTTCCCATTGGTGTTGACAGAATGTCTTCCTCTACCCCCATGTGTGCTTGCGCAATATAGTATTGGATGCAGTTTTGGCTGTGCTGATTTGTAGAAAAACTTGTATAAAACTGTTGCATGTGAATATGTGTTTGAACCAAAAAAAAAGTTGTGACGTTTGCTACATACATTTCATGAGAAATGTTTGGCATTTGAAAAATTGAGGGAGGATGTGACAGTGTCATATGTAATGGGTAGAAGCTTTATTTGGGTCATATACGTGGACAGATCACACATGTTCATCAATCACACAGTCAGCTCCTATGTGTAAGTAATGGCCTGGCTGCCAAACATTCCATATATGCTTTACATCTCCTCCCAGCAACAACAGCCCATCCCAATATGGAACCAGCGCTACAGACTTCCAGTAACCTCTAAAAGCAGCTCAGTTTTACTTGGAAAGTTGGTCTTTTATTTACATATACATTCTGTTGTAAAATTTCCCTGAAAGGAAGCCAGTCCTCAGACCAACACAAACAACCTGTATTAATCTCCTAGGCTTCCTAATTTAAAGGAATGGTGAAGCCTCGTCATGGGTTCTTTTCCATGTGGAATCCTTCCCCATCGCAGCTGAGAGCCTGTCATCTTAGTGGTAAATCCTTCTACTGTGTCCAAAGCATGGTGATGAAAGTTCATGTTCCAGCCTACCAATTTTCCACCTGTGAAATTGGTTAGTGATGCCTACTTAGGGTTCACATACGTCTGATGGTTTATGGAGGGAAAACATTCCAAAAAGTTACCTCAGTGTATGCACACTTTTATTAGAGACTTTGGGCTTTAAATAGCTGATCTGGGAAATAATGGCAGTATAAAAAGCATTAGACAAGCATTATTACTGCAGGATTCAAAGTCATTTTTTTGTTTTCAATGGCTAGTGTTTAAAGGTTTATTCACCTGAGGCACATCTCATTCATACAGTCATAGGGCCATGTGTGTTTTCTTTGATGTCTTTTTGCATTGTGAACAAGATAGTATCCATTTCCACCACATTAAAGGCTTACTCTCCAGTCTGCTGGAAATCCTCATATGCTCACGTGTGACGGGGGGGCAGAGTGGCCTTGGTTAAAGATTCAGTGTGTTGGGAGGACATTAACAAATGCTGAGAACCCACACATAGTGTACACCCTCTGCTGCCGTCAGCGCTCTCAGGGCTTTTCATATTTTATCGACCATTACGGATGCATGAACTGCTCTTTCAGGATTAGAGGGAGTGCAAGGAAGAGTTAGTGAGCAACGGTTGGCTTTTTATTGCTTTAGCCCTGCTGCTGACTGGCAAACCAACAGCCTCCTCATTAGGACAGTGGAAAGGAATGAAAGAGACAAAGTCTGTAAAGCTGCTTAAAATCAACTATCTGCTCCCCTGAGCTGGATTATCATTATGCTGTATTTACACTAGTGTTTACAGTATCTGTAGAAGCAAACACTCAGAGATTTTAAGGAGAAAAGTGACTGTTCCCCTTTCTTCTTCATTGGAAGTCCCCACACTGAGAGTGTGTCAAATAGCACTATTGTATTTGTGCCAGTGACACACTTTCTGGGGTTTATGATGTGTAAGCATAGCTCCTTTTTACAGTGCCTTGATTCAGTGCAGTATTACTGCAGGCTATTTTTAAAAAAATGCTGGTCACTTCAGAGGGTTGTCCCTATCTACAGCGCTAAAACAGTCCCCGACATAGCATTCCAGACATTACCCAGAAGCCCTCTGTCCTCTATACTGCAGCTGTTGACCTCTCACCCGGGCAAGATTAATAGCTTAACAATGCACAATATAAAATTCTGCAATCGACCGACATTCACTGATATTGAGTGGCATATTTAAACCACACTGCAAAACAAGAAACTAAACAATGACAGGTTCACAGTGTCATCTCTGGGGAGCGGTGTTGGTGGAGCTTGTGCACAAAATAACAGCTTTGATTGCAATACAAAGATGCTTGATAAACACATTGCAAAATGATGCCTGAACTGTAATTAATAGAAAAAATGATTATATTCATAAATACCATGCATACAAACTCTGCATGCTATCAGATGGAGCCCTGGATACATAGGTCATGTATTCATTCACAACATTTGGCCAATGGGGTGAACTCTTGCTTAGCTGTCAACAACTCTCAGATTAATTGGTTTTAACAGTTATATTGTCACCACAGTATTGAACAATGTTATTAGATGTTGCAAATTTTCTTTGTCATGTAGGCTTGATAAGGTCTAATTGGTGAGTCTGTGTTTTTTTTTTCAACTGGAAGGGGAAAAAAAATCCCCTTTTCACCACCTACAAAAAGATGGATCTCCTCAAGTATCTGTGTAATTTGTTTGAGTGCATTGCATTGATAGAAATGGCCCATTCCCTTTTTAATGGGAACACTTGGGTGTTTGAAGAACATGGAATCTGTGGGTTGTCCAGCATCCCATCCCTCTTGAGGGTCATAGTAAGCAGGCCTGTACTCGTGAGGCTGTACTCGGGCCAATTTTCTTCCCCAACATAACACGTCTTTAGTTAGAAAAGGAGCTTGTGACTCTGACGCGTTCCTCTCATATGAAATAAGCAAACGATTTGACACAGCAGGATAGTGCTTTGGGGTTCAAGGGAAAGGGATGCCAAGTATTGAGTTTCATTCCGAGCCCCGTTAATATGTGGGAATGTTAGGGCCCGTGGAATGTGGCGTGGCTGACTTTCTTCTCATTTGCAGTATTAATAGCGCTGTTATCCCAGTGATCTCGTCCACTTGATGAGCAGAGATGTGACTCATAGAGATGTGCCCATCAGCCAGTGGAGAAGTGGGTCAACAGTGGATCTGGGCGTCTGATGGTAGTTTCTCTCTTGATATCAACTTTTTCTTCCACCTTTCTAATCTGTATTTCAAAGATCCATACAGCAGCTGGTGGACTTGTACAACACGTGGATGATCTTCTGAATACTGTAATAGAAGATAATTAATACAGGTGGAATTAAAATGCCTTTTTGATTAAAACATTGTAAAACAAAAGTGTCCCACATTCGGACCCAAAGATGTTTGTCTGCAAAGTTGCAGAGCTCATTTGTTACCTTCAACCAAGTTGCCTCCTCTTGCATGGGTTCTTATTTCAACTTTCGCTCATGCAGCTCGTGTCTGTGGTTCGTGGCTTCTATGAAGGGGTTTAACATGTTTATAATAATTTGCTTCAAACTACAACTGTGCAGTGCTTGGTACTTGAGGCCTGAGTACTGCTGCTTGGAGCTGCTACATTTGTTTTGATCAAAGTAAAAATTGAATCTAAAAGCACAGTTGTAATAACCCCCTGGTACTTCATGTGGTCTGTGTCATTATGAATGTTCCTCACATCAGGAAATGGACGTTTTTTAAAATTTTTTTTATTATTATTAATCAGCCTAAATGAAATGGCTATTAATGACATCCCTGGAGGATAGGAAAACGTCTCCCCCTCCTCTTTTTCCAGCGGTTAAGTTGAGGAATTTCCTCTTTATGGGTGAGGTGGGTTACAGTGCCTTATGGCCCTGTTAAACCCAACAGTGCTTATATGTTTGTTTTGAATAAGGCTAGAAGCCAATAAGGCCTCTGAGAATTCTCAAATGTTGGCTGTGAAAGAGTCGACAGTTTTAAAGAGTTTATGGTGGGATATTGAAAAACTGCTATGTGTAGATGGTGCAGACTGAACTTTTTATTAATCAGACAATAAGGACTGATCAATTGTAAATGCCACAATACGGACAAGGTAGAGTTTAAACAATGTGCCTAGAACAATTAAAATATAGCAGTTAGGGTCTTAAAGGTAGAATATTAGTAGTTAAACTTATAAAAGGCATTAATGTATTGTGCAAACCTATGGGAATTCATTTAATTACAGTGTCTTTTTATTGGCTGTTTGACAATAGCTGTTTGTAAACAAAAGAAAATGAATGATGCTTGTGTCCAAATGTGATTGCATTTGCCTTGGAGATAGTCTGGAAATATTTAGGCAGCAGTATTAAATTCAAGTGATTAAAGTAATTAATAATAATTGAGGTTGCGGTCATTTTAAATAGTGGTACTTTGACTTATTCATTTCTTCCTTATGGTCTGTGCAGCTTTGGCTCCATATTATATGACAATCCCATGGAATAAAGTCACTCACACCTCCTTTACATTAATGTGTTTCTGTTGTTGAAGAAGAGAGGTTTATGCTGTCTTGAAATGTGAGAAGCACATAGAATTTCAAAAGTGACTCAGCTTCTATTGTTGGGTTTTGTCTCAGACTATATTATAGTATGTCTTGATGACAGCATGCCTTGTCCAACAGCCAAGTTGATTTTTAGCTGTCTCATGCTCATAGTGCCCTCTGTCTGATTGCAAAGCAGAAAGGAAATGATTGAGAGATGAATATAAGGAAGGGATGAAAGGAGTATAGGAGGAATCCTAGGGCTGAAGACATGGGTGTGTTCTTGATTCCTGTTTCCTGGAAGATGCACGTAGGCACAATAAGTTCACAGACATCCCTTATCTGAAGACACAAACCCTTGGAGAGTGTCTGGAAGCCAAATGAATCTAATTGACAGTAAGTCATTCTGACGTGTGGTCACTAGGATGGACTTTTTGCTGTTGTATGAAAAGCTTGAACCATTGCTCCTTGCTTACTTAATGTGAGAGTAGAACCAATCAACAGGGCCAAGAATATTCTTGGAGACAGCCCATGCTGTCATGGCTAAAAATAACAGTCCTCTTGAAGATCAGACACACATGGACTCTAAAGCAAGAGGAGGGATTCTAACGTTGCAGACTTGGACAAAAAAAGTAGCTCTGCCTGCATTTGCCTACCCTGTTAGGCCCCAGCAGAATTGTCCAAACCAAATCCTCTGGCCCATTGTCCAGGTCCACATGCAAAAGCCACTCGGTGTACTCTGACGAAAGTGATGGCCTTCCAACATGAAATCCCTCACAGAATGTGTGCTTTCAGTGCGAGCGCAGGAATGCATCTCATGCAAATGTTCCGTGAAATAATGGCAGTTCCTCTGCTGTCAGCTCTGATCATTTGTCAGCTGTAACTCGCTACTAACCACAGAACCTTGGAGTAAATTGGTGATGTCACACCTCAGGAATGTCAGTCCCAGTGTGTGCATGGTGGACTCTTTTATGTACAGGGCATTATAGTCAGGCTGACATAAATTTGATCAGGGATGATACTGAACTGTCTGTTTGCTGCACCAGTTGTTTCTGTCAGTCATGTATCAGTAAACTCTTATATATTAACCACCCATGATGCTAAAACCATGTAAATGAGGAAGTGATGCTTGAATAAAACCGTCGTCACAGCTGTAAAACTACAGAACAAACTATGATTTATGTGTGTTTGTGTGTTAGAGGGTGCATGCCAATATGTTGCATTAATATAATAGACAGCACTGTAATATCACCTCTGACCCTAATGGGGTAAGACTGATGTCTACATGTGTATTCGAGTCCCCTAAGGCAGTGACTGTGGGTGGGCCAAAGGTCTGGTGGGGGTCCATGGGAGAGTGAGTTTTCAGTGTCCCAGGTGATTTGGCCTGGAGCCAGTGGCTTTGGTTGTGGAGAAATGAATGGAGAGTAGGTTCATTAGTCATTGGACAGACAGGCAGACAGTAGAGAGGGAGGGTAGGGCATGTTGGAGAGGGCATGTCTGGGGCAGAAACATCCAAGGGGTGGCATGGCTCCAATGTGTCCAATGACTGGGTTGGATAGCTACTTCATGTCAAATTAATGAATGAGAATAGTTCACTTCCATGTCAAAGGACACGTGATTTTTACATTCCAGTACACAACCTTGACTACGAACAAACAAGCAATTGGTAGATTTCCCTTTTCAACATCCGGCAGTTTTTTTTTCTGAGTTTAATCTGCATTGATAACCCTCTATACTGACACTTTGTGATAATGTTTGTCAAAACACATTACATACATTAATGTTTTATCATAACACTGTTCAATATGCATACATGTGTACAAATGAAGCAGTTTGTTTGATGTGTTTTATACTGTTCTTCATTAAGATACAACCCCAAATAAAAAAAAAAAGTTAGAATGCATTGCAGCTTCAATGTAATGAATGCATTTATTTCCAGATAAAACTTGAAATGTGTTGTATTCATAGGAAATTTTAATATCACTTCATTCTTTTTTTAATTAAAATTTCCCCCCTGCTCTAACGGTTCCTTATTTGGGATTGTACCATGTTGTGATGAATCCTCTCAGGCCAAGTTTTACTTTTCATTACACTGTGTTCTTGTGTTGCATCTCTGACACAGTAATCCAAGGTGTCTTTGGCAGGCGTGTGTCAGTTAAAGCAAAACTCAGGGACTCTCTGGTGCCGTGAACACTGCCTGCCACAGGTGTTGCCACATGAAGCAGCACTGAGATCTTAAAGATAAAACAGTATTTTTGACACCCAGATTTGAGTTTGGCACAGCTAAGTGCCAACATTCACCACACAATGCCAGCTCCTTAATAATGATCCCCACTGCATTTGGCATTTTTTTCTTGTATTTGCCAGCGTGGCACTGCTTCCCCATCTCTGGTGTTGGGTGCTTACGTAAACCGGCTTATACCCTGCTCCACAGCCCAGCACCCCAGAGGAATGGTCCTCATTTGTGGGACCCAAAAACAATGTGTGTGTGTGTGTGTGTGTGTGTGTGTGTGCAAAGAATAAAAGAAAATGTGTGCTGCAGGCTTCTCTCTGATCTTTTATTCAGTGCCTCTTCAAGTTGTTATTTGTGTCTACTAGTTTTTTTGCTGCTGTTTTTCCTCCATTACATTGCTATTGCCTTCCATTATTTCTCTCTCTTTCTCTAAGTGACATCAGTTCAGTAAGAGCTAGCTCAGACTTGATTCCTGCATCTCTGTGTTACAAATAAGATGAGAAGACTGTGCAGTAGAAGCATACTGAAGTAGCTGGAGCTGAAAGAGAGAGTCTGGATTATGTGTTGTAAGTAAAAAGGAAAAGAGTGATATTCAGGAGTTTGATTTTGATCCCATTTGATACTAAAATCATTGTATTGTCAGACAGATGTTTGTTACAGAATTGAAAATACTCCTACACACACACACACACACACACACACACCAGCAGCAGTTCATCTCTCCTCACTACCGCCCCCTCCTCTTCCTTCTCCTCCTCCTCTTCCACTGACCTACTTCCCGGCACTAGGGATGAAGCGATGAGGTAGTGGGCTGAATGAGAAGTGGCAGCAGTATCTCCCTTTATCCTTACCTCCCTCCCGCTCTTCCTTCTCATCTCATTCTGTCTCTCTCTCTCTCTCTCTCTCTCTCTCTCTCTCTGCTCGGCTGCTTTCCAGACCCTTCAAACACAGAGCAGCCAGCAGGCTCCTCTCCCTGCTACGGGGCTTGTGGTGTGTGAGTATGCTAATACTGTATGTGTGGATGTGCCTACATATGAATCTCAGGGTGGGTGTGTCTGAATTTTGACTCATGAAAAGTTGTCACTGTTTGCCTGTGTTAATGCGACTGCAGGAGTGGTGTCTAAGGGAATGAAGCAGTGAGAGTCTATTTTCAGGTTGTCTGCAGGCAGGTCTGGGTGTAAATATACACAGAGTTTTGTGTCTGTCTGGGAGTTGGGAATTACACTTTTTTTTTCCTTTTTGTTTTGTATAGAGGTTTTCCTACATTTTTCATTTCACACCTGGTTTCACACATGGTTTTATTTACCACCTGTCTATAGAGGTCCTGAAGCTTTCACTCTTCCAATGATAACTTCCTTTTCCTGTGACTTACATGCTTATATTTCCTAGTGATGAGCAACAAAAGAAAGGAAGTGTGTGCGTGTGTGTGTGTGTTGACTTTTTCAAGTCACAAGTGTTGGATGTGTGACAAGCGACAGGAAACACCAGCAAGTGTATAAATATCTAGCATTGAAAATACAGAGACATAGAGATTAATGCAAGAAACAACATTGATCAAAAAATTGAAAATTTAGATAACTGCTCAATCTAATGCTGCGTTCAAGGTAACCCGTAACTCATGTTTTTCCAACCTTCTACCAGTGAAAAGACACTGGAATGGAAGTCAAACCTGTAACTTCCCACCCGTAATCTCGGACTACATCGATGTACTCTCAGTTCTAAGCTCTGACGTCACATAACCTGAGAAACAACAATGGCGGCCCCCATGGATGTGGTGTTTATGCAAATTGTCTATAAAAATAAGGCGTTGCTCTAACATTATTTATCGGCATATGTTCTGCATAATTAGCAGCTACTCTAGCGTTAGCTAGTTTTCAGTCCATTGAGAACGAGAATGGATTAATACCAAATATGTATCTAAATAACGTAACATAAAAGACATAATAGCTTCTCTTGCCTTATGCATGATTTTTACTCCTCTGTTTCCCTCAAATAAGCACCTTTGGCAATAGAAATGATTATAAATGAGCATAATGTACGGTCCATCATGCTGGTTTGTTTACATCTAGCTACCACAGGCAGTTTGGCATGACTTGTCTGGAAAGCTACAAAGCTGAGAGTCATGGTTTGAAGTCATGACTTATGGGCTCAAAAACCAGACTGGAACGCAGCATAAGAATAGAGATTAAAATAGTTTTTTGTCAGTGCAGTATTATGAACTAAAATCAGGTTAGAACAGATTATAAAATAACTAGCTAAGCTCTGTCTGTATTTTTTAAAAAGTTATTAAAAGATATTGTTTGTGTAACTTGTAGCTACATAAACTTAAAAAAAGATGAAAAAGGCCAATTATTTTATCTAAAAACTACTTATCAGTTGGCAATAATTCAACTATCTGCCCAGTATGTATACACCAGTAGCATATTTTGCTGTCATGTTAGCAATCTGACAATGTCCTTGGTGTGTGAGCTGCCACTGCAAGGCCTACGTCAAACTTATTAGCCCAAAAACTTAATTAATAGGAGTTATTTAGATGAACTGATGAATGAGATCAAAATGTCTCCTAGGGTGGAAAGATATGAAGTATTTTTAGTAAGAGGTTTAGTTTAAGTCTATGAGAGCCGAGCATTTTTGGAGCTTATAGTTTTCAGTGGTGTTAGAATTTAAGATACTTCCACTTTGGCCTCGTTTTGTAGCCACAGGCTTGGTTCTTGCCCCTTCAGACATGAGACTTGGCATCCCCCCTGTAATAACACCAGTTTGAGGATGGCTGACTACACTCAGTTAATGTGCAAAACTGCCATGAAGCAAAGTATCTGGCATTAAGTCTGTGTATAAGAAGAAATGTCACGGTAAAAGTAAAAAAAAAAAAAAGATGCATTAGTGAGATGCATTAAAAACAAAACTATGATGTATTTTGTTTTTGAAAAATAAAGAAAATACATTTCCCCAGAATGTTAAATTACCCACTTGAAGAAAAGAAGGGAAATAGTGTCTCAAACATGGAATAAGAGTGGGAAGGAACAGAATATTTGCAAGTGAGGAATAGAGAGAGTGGGAGGAGACGTGGGTAGCGGCAAGGAAAAATGACAGATGTTATTGTCGGAGGGGGGTTGACGGAGGGAAATGTCACTCCATTCACCCTGAAAGAGAGGAATAATGGGAGATGACAGTAAGTCTGTGAAGTAGGGAGGGAGAGAGGGATGAGATGAAAAGGTGGAAGATAAGAAGGGCTCGTGTCACATATGGCAGTGGACACGGTCATTTTGGATTGGGTTTGTGTGGTGACTCTTCCATACAGAGAGTGACAAAGGTTACACAAACACAGGCTTGGATGTCCTTCTCTCCTAATGTTTCCATATATATACAGTAGATGCTGTATTTCTGTGAGCCTATAGTGTGTTTGGATTCCTTGGCCTACTTTCTCTGGGCAGGGGCTGGAAGAGGGCCAGCAGAAGGAGTGTTGAGTGAGGACTGGCTGCACGTGGGGCTCTGTGGGAGAGTGAAGATAGAGGCAAACACACACACACTGGACAGGAGGTTTAGGTTGTGTTTTTTGCTGAATGGTTTTAAACCCCTGTTGAGTGGCCTCTTTTCCATTAGGCTCCGCCAGCTGTCCACAGAAACAATAACTAACTCACCACCACCATAAAAATTTGGCACTGGCTCATACTTTATCTTATAGTAATAAAAAAAAAAAAACGATGAAAAGCTGTGTATGTTAATAGTCTGAGGCAAATCCTTTTCAAGTGCAAATGTATGTGATTTACCTCCCTGAAATATGCCTTTTATTTTAACTCACTGTTTTAAAGTGCTGTACAGTTTCCCGTTTCCCCACTGCTTTACCACAATGAAAACTCAGTTATGCTTATACTGTACATCCATGCAATTTTGGTCAGCGTCCCATGCCTTGCCACATCTGTTTTGATACAAGTTAATGCAGCATCTCAGTAATTTTGTGTACACAATCCCATGCTCATGTGGCTGTTATCTTAGATTGTCAGAGCTGTGAGGAAAAAAAAAAAAAAGAATGATGGAAACTTTGCTGCAATGTCTTGTCTCAGAAATGTCACTTAACATTATTATGCTCCAAAAATGATATGTTTGTATTTAATCAAATTACTGTGTACTTAATGTCACACAGTTTATGGCACTTTGAGAGAAACATAATTAGTATTCTCCAGTCTGCGCAGTACCTAATAAGATATTAAAGGTAATAGCATACATAAACACTGGGAAGGGTGTAATGGGGGCTTATTTTTGCCCACAGCCCTCCAACAGGGTAATTGGAGGCTGTTTTCGAAGTTGTCACTTTGACTAACATGACATACATTTAAGTGCGGTATCACACATACCAGACACACACCAGCTCACATATACAACATGCCGCGTGTGCTATAATTATTATCCAGCACACTGATGCAATGGCAGTGAAAGAATCCCAATATGTCAAGGTGGTAGTACAGAATAAGTTTCTAGATTTTAAATTGAAATACTTGTCAGAAAAAAAGTGTTTTCCATGTTCAACACCCCATTTATTGGCCACATTTTACTGCAACCTTAACCTGCTCTTTACTCTCCTGTGTTTTTGCTCTTTCCCCTCATTGTTGCACAGCACTTGGTTCGAGAGAAATCTATAAATATATGCATTGTTAATACTATTATTGTTATTATATTAAACTATTAAACTTAGGGCACAGCAAGTAACCTCCAATTCATTTGTATCTATGCACAACTCTGTCCTCTTTCCTCAAGACTGAATGGCAGAATCAAGGAGGCGGAAAAAGCAAATGAGCAAAAGACGAAAGGGCAAAATGGAAATGTGGTGTTTTCTCTTTTCATTTTTTCCCCTTTAAGCTCCTGTTGAGGGCCCTGCGCATTCATAAAGAATTTACCATCTGGCTATTTTTAGCTAGTGCAGTGAGAACTCCTACACTGAGCTGAATGTGTGAGAGAGTGATGGCGGCGAATCGTGCTCATTCAAGATGTAGTAGATTGCGTTTTCAAGTGGAAACAAAAGTCATAACCTTTCTGTCGTATGGTGCAGAGGGGTGCACATCTTAAGGCCCCTGTGGATATTTACTAATTTAAAAAAAGAGTTAAAGTTTGTAGATTAGTGTTTTTGAATCTGCTTAGGTCTTTCTTTGTTGTTCATGGAGTTTAATTTCATCATGTATCACTTAAACACACACACAGATCATGTATTTTTGGTACATTTCCATAATATTTGCATGACAAGCTTTACATTCCATTCATTCACAAATGCAGTAAACTGATGCCTAAAAGAGAACTGCAGTGGATGTACTCTCACAAAGTGTAAGTGTCTGTGTGATGGGACATAATATAATATAAATAGCTATTATTCATAAACTAAAGACCACCCATGTTCTTTTTGTGGCTTTGAGGAAATCCTCCAGGGAGTCCTGGCCCATTCAGGCCCCTGCTCCTCTTGTAGTGGGTGTCATTCACTACCTTCCATACTCACACATACAGTATACACAGTGTCTGCTCCATTGAAGGAGTGAGGGCACTGCTGGGGCACCTCTCAGTGTAAGTCTACACAAACGACACACATTGTACACTCACTATTGTACCTCACAGACAAGGATTCTTTGTCAAGGCATAAGACCAACCGATGTCAAGACAAGGATATGATGGCGGTCCTTGCTGCCTCTGTGTTTCCTCAAAGCCCTGTTTATATACAGAGTGAAAAGGATAAAGATGATCTGACTGGCACTGATGGCCGTTTCTAAATTGCACTTCCACTTCTCTTTGTATTTCAACAAAATTAAGGTCTTCCTGCATAAATTTTCTCTTGATGGAAAAGTTTCCCAAGGTGATATTTATTTCTTTTGTTTAGCTGTGAAGGCTGTGGCTGTTCATTTATCTTCCTGTGTTTATTCCAAACAATCTGGTGCTGCTGGAAACATTAATTGCTTCACTTCCTATGGCTAATTAATTTCTTTCCAAGGAAACATCGACTAACAGGGTGTATACCTGTACATCCATGCAATATGTGAAGACATTTTTTAAAAACTTGGCGCAGATTGCAATTTTTAATACAAAACATAGATAAATTAAGAATCATTTGGGCAAAGCACCATGGGTTATAACACTACACATGTACCTGTACATGTATTAGCAGGTTTTCTTGTTAACATAATGTAAAGTAAGCTTGGGTTGTCAGTATGTCTGTGTAACCTATCCCTTCTTTCTTCTTTTTCAGATCATGCCCCCTAGATAGCAGCCTCGTCTTCCTCTCCACTCCCCCTCCCTGCCCCTTGGCCCCCCTCCTCTACCTTCCTGGTCCAGCACCACCACTGCCACCTGTGCCACCACAGCCACCATGCCCCCCAGGAAAAGGACGCGACCGGGCCTTGGCTTTTTGTGCTGCTTTGGCAGTAGCGAGCCCCTGGAGATCAACCTAAAGGATAGTGTGCCGCTACAGCTGCTGGAGTTTAGTGCACCTATGCCGCCTGCTGAGGAGCTGCATGCACGTTTTTCTGAGCTGGTGGTGAGTAAATATAGCAGGATATTAATATTTGAGCAGCATTCCTCATAGTGCCATTCAAATATTATACGTGATTGCAATGACTTGACTTGAAACATACTAGAAAGACTCCTTGTGAGTGATGTAGTGATGTGTTTTTAATTCCCCATAATACATAATTCATGGGTTGGTGTTGCAGTATGCTTCCCATGTGAACACTCAGATTCTTTCACAATATATCAGGACACTTTAAACACAACATTTTTTCAGGACCTTAATGATAATTTATTTAAGTACCTGTTGCCATGTGAACAAAGTTTAACAAGCCTACCTCAGTGTTATTCAGTCCTGTGCTGCTGTGAATGCCATGTTAAAGAACCACTTTCCTAAATTAGCTGCCAAATAGAAATGTGTGAAAACATATAAATTGTGTGGATTGGGCACATAACAATACTTGGGTACAATAAAAATCCTGCTATTGCATTTTTCTAATGCGGTAATGCTGAGCAGCCTAGTTCTTTTCCTTTGCGTGCTGTTCATTATCCCAACCAGACAGAACTTGGAATCTCACAGCAAACGAATCATGGAGCGCATCTACATGGATGCACGAATGCCCCCCCCCAATAACGCCACCATTCCACAAATTTCAAATATCATCCTTTCCACTCTGTGCTACATCCACAGTCCTTCCTGTCTCATTCCCAGATCGCTCTTGTTGGCACAGGTTTGAGGGCTGTATTGTTGCCAGACTGGCATGGCTGTGCTGGCATGAGTCCAACCTGCGCTGACGGATCAGGCACAGCTGTCAGACTGAAGAGGACCACTATGTGTTCCGGCTTCCATGCAAGCTGCCCTCTAGAAAAACAGAGCTTTGCTGTTTCTGTGTCTTCGTTTGCTCACTTCCTGTCTCCTGTCCTGTCTGTCTCCATCGCTTTGTGTCTTAAACATCTCCCTTCTTCACTCCGTCTCTTGCTCAGAAATGTGTTCAGCAGTGTGGCTATGGGACTGCTTCTGGCACTGTCCAGTCTTGGTCCTGGGGAATGCTAAACCTCACCGCCTGCAGGATATATCACTCCTCCGACTGTCAAAATCAATTCAGCAGATTAAGTGAAATTCCGTTTGTGATGGGAAATTATTTGCCATTATCAAGGCAGATGTTTTCCCAATCCTTCCTGTATTTTTTCCAGCTAATTGACCTGAAGTGACCCCGTTCGTTCTGTCTTTATAATCACGGGGAAACGTACAAGTTATTAACCTTAGTAGCTGAAGTACAGGTATTGGCATAATTGGGGAAAATTCTAAAGTTAGTCACAGACAAGACATTGATTTTTCCAATCTGCATGTAGGAATGACCCGATGCATTTCAGTGCGTTACTCATGTCATCTTCCACACCTGAAAGTACTTATAGCATATCAAGCTGAGAAATATAAAACATGCTTTTCATGTGGAGGAAAATGTTTGAGAAGTTCTTTTCTTGTAAATGTCTGTAATGGAACTTGCACAGCAGCACAAGCTGAACAAAAGCTGAGTGGAAGGACTCAGCCTTGATTTTAAAACCTGTTAGATTACAGATTTTCAACCCAATGGAGCAAGAGGATTTGGCATTTTCTCACTGGATCTGGGCTCCTTCCACATGTTGTGAATAGATTATTCCTGAGATGATTATTTGGTGGCTTCATCTGATCATGTCGCTCACTGGTTACATGTTTTGTCCTTTTTCTAATATTTGTGTTGTGCTGTGGTTTTGTTTTACTGCAGTATTGTACCATTAAATGTAGCTCTTAGAGTTTTAAATCGCCTGATAGAAAGTTTGACACAGAAAAAATTATGTTCCACTGAGATAATCACTCAAACCTTGACAGTTTGATTCATGTTTGCTTTGATTGGATGGCCGATTGTACAAACTGGTTCTACCTAACTGTGATCATCTGTCCAAGCCTTTGGTCCTCCACATCTGTTTGACTGATCCAGCAGCTGACATGCTGACAAATATGACCAGTGTCCAAAAATCTGTACAACCAGACCTCAGGCCATCACTCAAGCTGGACATGGTAGTTTTAATGCTGACACAGAGGTGATGTTGTGAGGTGAAGGACTGTGCAACAGGGAACGACATGGAGAAATCAGAGTATAATGTATCACTGAGTGTTTCTTTGGAAACTCAGGGACAGGGGTTACTGTTATGAAAGCCTCTCCTGAGGAGGAAAATGAGACTCAATGGAGCCTCCAGAGTAGGAGCGACAGATCTGGGCCAAAGGGAGGAGTATAAGCCACCTCCACGTGTCCACAGCGAGGTATTCAGTGTGTGAACATACTGCACAGTGCACACCGTTCACATTTTTAGTAAAAGTAAAGAATTTGGACTATCTTCTCATAGGAATATTTTAGAAAACAGACTGTATTGTGGGTGAGACTGTTCTCTTCATCCATCTCTAATCGTGAATGGGAAAATGATATGTCTGTCTTTACTATTTAGGATGTTGTGAAAGGTGTTAGAATAAGCATGATACTACTCATATCATCCCCTCTTAACCCATGAAGAACCAAACATCCACTGGGGACCAAAATCATCTACTGATATAAACTTTAGTGCCTGTTGATCCACTATTTCTATCAATACATGTAAATAATTAATGTAAAATGCAGTTTGACATCTTTTCATGGTCATCAGATATGACCCATTTGGACATTCAGAGGCTCTGTAGTTACCATGGAAACATTGATTCACCAGTAAAACCCATAGAGTTTGATAAATAAAGTGGATGGAGGCACTTGGTTTTACATTCAATTCTTTATCTTTGCTGAAAAATCACTTTTTCTTCTGTTTTGATATAATAACCCTCAACTTTTAAGTAAAGGAAAATACTTAATTTTCTTGAAAAAGAACACAAAATACAAAGGGTAATAGTAAAATAAATGGTGATAAAACACTTAAGAAAGGTTATATATAGAGTATAATTAATTTGGGAATTGACACAAAAGTAGTACTGGGTCTTTATGGACTAAAAACACAACCAAGAATTCTTTTCTATTCTTTGCTGTACAGTTACAAATTCAAGGAGTTCACCTTTAAACAACCTCCACTTTCTCTGCTGGTTCATGGAAAAACATGTGCTGAGATGACTTATTGTCATTGGTGTGTAGCTTACAGAACTAATATTGCAGAATAAGCATGTGTGGGATCCATTTTAGTTTCCCATGTGTAAACAAAGACTCTCCAAACATACAACAACTCATCCTAGAGAATTTCTGAACAGTATTCCTGCTTCCATGTCTGCCACGTGAAAGCCTCTCGTGCCAATACTGAACTTGACAAACTGATGCAAATGAACCTGGAAGCAATCGCCACTGATTTGGACACAATGAACGAAGACCACATCAGAGGAGTTAATGGATTGTATCAATTAAACTACACATTTGCAGCTGGCCACAGAATTTCCTGATAGCAAATATGCTGGGTTCTGTTTTATGGATCAGGGTGCATTTTAAACCTTTTTTTTCCCACCAGTGTTTCAAGTCTTGCACGCATACTTGATATATACATGCCATGTGTGAAGTCTGGCAGTGCTTCAGGAACAATGGCAGTTTTATTTTTGTTTATCAGGCAATTCCCTGCTAATAACATTTTATTATGATGTCAAATTGCTCTCTTATTAAAGTTTGTTCAAATGCTGGGTTACATTTTTCATTGGTTGCAGTTGGTAAACCAAAATGCAATTTGTGTTTCTTCAAAGAGAAACCAAAATTTGAGGTTGTTTGGGGACAGCCAGACTGGCATTTACACTTTTCAGTTGATAGCAGTGAACACATTGCATTTACTGCGGAAAGGTCTGCATATGGTCCCAATGTGTCGACACATTTGTAAGGGCCTGCACCCAACAACAGAGTGCCACTGAACCGGTGGAGACTCACATTTTTATGAGGGAGAAAAACAAAAATAGAGTGCAACCCCAGGGGCTAGAAAACATGCAGTGGAATAGAACTGAACTGAAAGGTGATAGACAAAGATGCCTCAGCATCTCTGTGTTCTATTTTCACATATTGCGGAAAAACGCTCCCCTCAACATGGAAAGAGTTTGTTAATTTAAACCACAGCCGTATCTCTTGTCTATTTACACACTTGTCTGAGTTGCTGTGATTAGAGCTAAGAGAAGATGTGATTTACAGTCTATCCATATTAGTGCGACAGAATCAGCTCTGCTAGGCCAACATCTGGCAAGTACAGTACTGGCAGACATCAGATTAGAGTGCTTTCTCTCTGCCCTCTTTATTTTCTATCTACTTTGTGGTGTCTGCCCTACACGGAAGCCTTATTCTATCTTTCTCTGTCTGGTAATTTGGGACAGATTTAATCCAGCCACTCTGGGCTGTGGTCCAGATGTCCAGTGTCAGGCCCTTGGTCTGTGTACAACTATTAATGTCATCCACTCTAAAAGACTCACAATCACAATCCTTAATATTAGCCTTTGTGATTTACTTGTGTTTGCAGGCCCTTTTTTTAAACATAAATCCCCATCTAATGTTCCCTCCGGTGTGACTTTCCAGCCGGACGCAAATCAAAAATGTGTTGCATAACAAGGAGGAATGGAAATGTTCTCCACCCTCTGAGCCACTGGGAGTGAGTTTCCTCCCCAGTGTATACCCTGGGATGCACCCTCTCTTCCTTTTCATTTCCCTCCCTCCTTTCCTCACATTTGTCTTTTAGTACCGGCTTCCCACTTCCCACCTCCGTTCTAAAGCCAAGCTCTCATTGTCCCAAGCCAACCTTATCACAGAAGTGGTCAAGCCTTGTTTGGATGAAGGGAGAGGCAGCAGAATAACAGCTAGCTACTGACTGACACATCAAAGAGAGGATATATGACTCATCTGAATGCTGCTAAATGGTGCAAGCTCACTGTGTGTGTTTGAGCTGTGGCGGTCTACTGTGGAAATGATGCATCTAAATATGATGGGTGACCTCTTATTGATGGTGGTAGATGAGGCCCAGTTCTAGAAGTCGGATACGTACAAACTCCCTGAATCTTGCTGAGGTCAATAATGGCAGCTACAGCTTCCTGTGAGTCCCCTCGAGGCTTCATATGACTTCCTGCCATCTTGCTTGTCTTTCCTCTAACTTCCTGTCTCGCCCAGAAAACGCTGCAGGAGATACAGTATATATATGCACATGTTAGAGTGTGTGTCAGTCTCTGTACACGAGTTAAAGACATTTAAATTCACTGTGGAAAAGTCACATGCACACTGCCGAGAGGATGTCATTCTTGGACCCCACACATTTCCCTTATAGGCACAGCCTTGCACATTCTCAATCAGTTGTCACAAAGACACACCTACTCCCACTCCTGTGTCACTCACTCACACCTACTCATTTACTTCCCTCCTTTTCCTGTAGTCTCCCTCGCATTTCTGTGTGAGTTTTCCTTCATCTCAAAACACACACACACACTGAGTTATATATATCCAGAATGCACGTGCAGCCTGGACTGAACAATATGCTGAAATATCAGATTGCAGATATTATGATTGCAATATAAGTAGAGGGTGACCAAATTTTTAAAGGGCTATATAATAATGATAATTTAGAGCAGGAAAAGGCCAATAGCCAGTCGGTCTGGAGCCTTTCTGTGTTGAGTTTGCCTATTCTGTCTCTGCCGCAAGGGCTTCCTCTGAGCCTTCCAGTTTCCCCCGCCATTAAAAACAGGTAAATGCAGGTTCATCATCCTGATCAAGACACTGATGAAGATATGGAGTTAGTTCCCATGCACCTTCAATGAAAGCTCACTGCTCCTTATATAAGTGTCTGTGATAATGCTAATGCTGTGTGCTGTGTGTAAGGGGATAATAAAATAAATGACATTTGACCTTTAATTCTGGACATAAAAACCAATCTAATTTCATCTGCAGATCTTCAACTTCAAGTTAAATGAACCATTTAATATCTAGATGACTCTCGTATAGGTTCTAGATTTTGATCATTTTCTGTCAAAGTCAGGATCTCTGGTTGAGAAGCCCAATATTAGCTATAGACAATATCTGCAGATAGTGATAAATTAAAATATAATTAAAATATCAGATTTGTGCAATTGGTCACACAGTGATGCAGTGGATAGCACTTGTGCCTCAGAGCAAGAAGGTCCCTCGATTTCAACACCAGTCAGTAGGGGTGTGACCTTTCTGTGTGGAGTTTGCATATTTGTTTGGGTACTGCAGCTTCCTCTCATCATCCAAACACTGATTGCCCATGGGTGTGAATGGGAGAGTGATTGTTTGTCTCTGTATGTTCAGCCCTGTGATGAACTGGCAACATGTCAAGGGTGTACCCTGCCTTCACCCATAAGCAGTTGGGATAGACTCCAAGCCAGTCCCATGACCTTAGTGACAATAAAGTGGGTTCAGAAGATGAATTAATAAGTGAATATTTGTGCAATTAATCAGCTAGTCCAATTGTTTTTATTATTTGACACCCTTGTATAAATGGTAAATTGTCTGCACTTATATGGGACATTTTATACATCTTCATGGTGCCCAAAGTGTTTTACAAAGCTTTGCATTCACACACACATATACATCAGTATAGGACCACAATGCTTCATTTATAATCTTATGTTTGCAGCTCCTGCAGTTTACTCTTATTGAATTCAGTCCTATTTTGTGCAGCCCTACTTCTTTGTACTCTCCGCCTCTGCTCCTCTATTTCTCCACACACTTATCATTGTCACTGTAATTCGTGAGCAATCTAAACAACAGTAGCAGGTATTTATGTTTTCCCAGGCTACTCTGACTTAATTCCCACATTTGGATGCAAATCATCCTCCAGTTTACTTCACTGTATGGTGAAGGTAAATATTTTAAACCTCCCACAGATGTATTGTATCTGTCTGACTCCTGCGATGTCACACACCTGAATTTATGTGGCAATAGAAGCTACGATTTATGGATGTGCTTCATGGTCATAATCCCTGGGAGGTATCAGCCTGCATTATGCAGTTGTTACCTAAATGCTCGTTTTAACATTAGAATCAGATTTCTGAAGTTTTGAAATGTTGGCCTTTAAAGGACAACATTCTGCATTTTATACAACAGTGCTATTTTTTCGTACTAATAAGAAGACTTTTGAGGAGTTGTTGAGTTACATGAGTAGATTATGTACTTAAACGCAGTTATTTTATATGATCTTGTTTAAAAAACTGATTATGGTGGCGTTTTGATCAGCATGTTCACTCACACTACATTTATCCATGTCATTTTATTGTATTGTAAAACCTAGATCAGAAACCCCAGATAATAACACTCCCCCCACAGGCTTGTACAATAGGCACTAGGCATGATGGGTAATCACGTCATCCACCTATCTTCTCACTCTGATGTATGGGTCAGGGTCAGTCTGGACCACATGACCTTTTCCCATTGAAACACAGTCCAATCTTTATGCTCTATATCATTTAAGATATGAGAAGCTACTCATTGCAGCAGGAAGGGTTTAAGAACTTGTTGTAGCTGAAGCATTTTAACCACTGCAGTAAAAACTCAATTGGAGACAATCACCTATTTATTTGTTTAGTTAAATCCATGTTAAATTGTTAAATTGTTTGGCTCGGCAGTGTAGTACACAGACTAAGTTGACAGTTGCACCTGTACTGCTGATAAACAAAGACAGTGCCTGTATCGAGCAGGCACATTAGCATATGAATGCTTGCACGTTTTACTTAAAACACACAATTTAACTAGTTAATACAGTATATGTAGTTTGTTTTCTTGCTCTAGTCAAAGCTGGGACAGACACCGTCCACAGTCTTTCATCATATACTTACAGATGTGAGGTTGACAATCTCCTGAAGTCCAAAAGGAGAAAAGCTACAATTTCTAAATAAGAAATGACATGATTGATAATACACTTTCATTGTATAGGTTCAAGCAATTTCACTCTTTTTTAGTTGTTAAACGATGGCACAGAATTAATGTCCAAATGCAATATAGAGAGGTGTTTTGATTTCCTCTCTTGTCACCTTTCTCTCTCTGCAGTATATCTTTCATATTATCTCAGCACATTTAGGAAACCTTTCAGTTTTATAGAAGCAGGAAATTAAATGACAGGGCAGTTTCACACAAGACAGTCAATGCCTATAACCATTACAACACCACTTTTTAATTTGTAACATTTCTTGCTAGGTATTTCTAGAGGAAATATGAAAATGGTTCAGAGGTCTGGGCCCTCTCAAGCAGCAGGTGTAACAATATTAGTTTTGGTTTATATGAAATTCTCTGCTGAAGCATGCTGGCAAAGGAGCACAGGGGCACATCAGGAGAGTTTTACACTGTAAAGTGAAAAAGGATTTGGTTCTGTTTTGGAAGATTAAGAGAAGGAGCGCATGTTTCTTGGATGTCAGCTCAGTCATGAGGACAGGCCATGTGTTCCAGATGTGGTACCTGAGAATGTTTTGAAGTTATCAGGGGGTGCAGGTGGAGGGAGAAACTGGACTATTACATAAGTGGAAGTATAAGGATTCATCCAGACGCCTGCCTTCACAACTTTTCATAAAACATGTAGTCCTTAGTCTGAAATCTTAGGATGGAGTACATTAGTCCATCCTGCCACTCTCTTTCACCCTTGTCCTTGTTATTTAACTTGAAATTGCCACTATTCTGTGCATACACCTTTTACCATATGTAAAAGCCTTATGTAATCATATATCCACTTCTAAATGGAAGTTCTTAAGAAAAAGTCTACTTGAGCGGAGCTTAGCTGCTTTCATCAACTGTATAACTTGTGTTATAGACACCTAAATCCTCATTTTGATTGCTGCCATGTATCAGCCTCTCAACTATCTACCATCCATATTAGAGCCTGAATTGAGAGGCTCAAGAACTAGAAGGAGTTAGATTGAGGGTGCAAAAAGGAGGCTGTTGGGCTTATCTCCCATCTGGTTAAAATCCAAGGGTCTCAGTCTCACTGATATCCCCTACCAGCTTCCAGTATCAGCTCCTCCAAACAGCAGCATCTTGGCCAGCAGAGCTTTGACACAGCAACAAGGTCCACAGGCCAGAGACCAGCTGGCTTCACTGTGTTCATCTCTAAGCCTGAGCTTGTGGAAAGGGGATCGGGTCCAAGTCGGTGCTGAAATCTGTAAGGATTGAGGGTTGTGGTCAGAGGTGAGATGGTCAGCCTAGTTATATTGTTTTGGGATGTTGAAAGGTGATTTTAAAAGTGATAGAATTTGACTATCAGCAAAAATGTGGTACCTTGGAGAACAGGAGCAGAACAGGATGGATTGTGATTATTGTGATTATTTATATATATATTTATATATAACTATATATATATAGTTGACTTGTGTTTAAAATATAATAAATCATGACATTGACATTGACACGGTACACTTCTTTGGCCATGGTTGTACTTTGCCACACTGTGAGTGAGGTTTAACAACAGCTGTCTTCACTGTGTTGTGACAAAATAACCTGACTGCTGTTACGATCTATATTTACTTATGAACCAAAGACCTACTTTCCAGAAGCTGTCTCTGCAAACTTGTTAACCCAAGTTGGCTTCTGTTGTCAAGTCATGACTGGATCCAGGCTCTCCACCTCCTCCTCTTTCCACACATCCTCTTGCACATAGATACAACTATTGTAATGGCTTGAATCTCAGCTGAACTTCACTGTTTACAGCAGATCAGAAGGACAGTGTGTGTTGCTGATGTTGTATTCTTTAATACTGACTTGTGGTGTAGCCTACTTGAAACCTGATGTTGCACCCAAGTTTATTAAATCCATGTCACATAATGTGTCTGGCAATAAAGTTAAAATATCTTGTAGCCCGTGGACATCTGAAGACTGTGGTAAAGCAGGTATAACATAGGGGATCAGCTCAAGATCTGAGGCACATATAAATGATTGAATTCCCACTGTTGAACTGAGGAATGCTTTAACTAAGGATTCTAAAGCCCCCTCATGTTTTTTATCTGTGTTAGACCCCCTAGAAGCTCACACTCTTCAGATTTTTCCTTTTTACTAAACTTACAATAATGCTGCCACTGGTTATCCCCCTGAATGGACTGAGAGATGATGTCATTCTTCATAGTGTCGGACACTTGGAATGTGGGCCACCTCGGCCCACCCCATCCAGCTGAATGGATGAAAACAAACCCTGTGATCCTACTGGCTAGCTTTAAGGGACCCCTGCCTCTGGCACCAGTGGCCATCTTCACTTTGGGGGGCCCGAGAGGCCCAGCACTTCTGGCTGACGTCATGGTGGAAAACCATTATGATGAGATTAGTTTGAGCTTCAGCACAAAGCCCTGGTGCAGTAGCATCTCATCCTCTCCTTTTCTTTGTCGATTTCCAACACTACACACCCCCTTTTTTTTCAGCTTCTTTCACCATCTACAGTTTTTTTTCCTACCGATGCACCTCTCGCCCACTTCCTTTACATCATTGCCTTTCTACTTCTCTCCTTTTCTCCTCTAAATCCTGATTTATCCACCCAATTTTTCCAAGACTTTACTTTTCCTCTGTGGCACACAGAGACTTATTTCCTGGGCTCATATGCATTTCAAAAGGTGCGGGAGGCTCCTTGTACCCAGCTGAAGAATTGAGCAGAGCAGCAGGGTGAATATTAAAACACTCCTCTGTAGTTTGTTTAATCCACTTCTCAGTCAGACGGTGGGAAGGTTGGACCATCAGATGTCATTCTGTAAACTTGACTCACTCTGTGATCTACGTCCATGGCCACAATGTTTTATTATGTGTTGGTATTTGGGCACGTTAACGTAAGGAATTGTATCCAAAAGCGATGGCTTGTTGCATACTATAGAGACAGTCAATCCTGTAAATGTTTTAAATACATGTTTTCTGCTCATATTTAGTTTTACATTGTGATTCAACATATTAATATTTAACATATTTAAGCACAGTTCTAAAACTCTTGCCTCTGTTGTTGTAGGATGAACTGGACCTCACAGACAAGAACCGGGAGGCCATGTTTGCTCTGCCAGATGAGAAGAAATGGCAGATCTACTGCAGCAAAAAGAAGGTGAGTACATCTGTGTCAGTCTGTGGCTGGCCCTTTGTTGACTGGCTATCTGAGCCCACAGTTCAGAGCTAAACTATCAGTGATGAATGTTAGAAAAACCCTTTTTAAATTAGCTCAGCCACAAGTGAACCCACTTTCCAGCAACAAATTTCTGTGTTGACAAAAACATATTCACCCATTATGCCAGTTACATTGTGCAATGTTGCTCACAGACTGTGGTATGTGTATTACTGTAGATCCACACATATTTAAATGACATGTTGTGCACTCTCAGCCCATGTGTCATGACCCTAAAATCTACAAATTTCCCTCCCCACATTGAAGCACATAATTTCCTTGAGCTGCGCAAAAATTGTCAACCTACCATGTCAACATACTTGAACATTCTGGTTAGTCCTCTCTTTCACCCCGTTCCACTCGCCAAAACATCTCTCGTTGTCTCTCCACAACAACTCTGGTCTCACTTTGTGGTCATATATCCCCCAGGAAATGACCTGGTGCTTGAAGGAAAAAGGGAATTCACCCCAATCTCCCCTTCAATAGCAAATTGAATAAATAGTCATAAACCCTCCCTTGTGTCTCTTTGCTAATTTGTTTTTTGGCTGAGGGTTTAGTGTTGGAAGCAGGGTGATCAGACCCCTCCTTTCTCTTTTCCAAAGCATGCAGGCTCAACTTTACTGATGTGATGGGTCTTGACAACTTTTCTAAAAAGGAACTTTACATGTGTGTGTGCATGCACTTGTGTTCACCTGTATGTGTTAAAGTTTGTACTTGTGCAGGACAGTATTGAGTTACTAGGAAAAAGAAGAGCAGTGGAATAACAGTGTGTTTAGAGGGATGTCAAGGCGAGGATGGAAGCTGGAGAACCGCAATAGTTTACAATGAAATGGAATACAGGTAAAAATAATAACCAAGGAGGATAAAGTCTTTCTTCTAATGTATTATGATAACGAATAGACTTGTGGTGTTCTATGATTTTTGAATATAGAGTTTACTTCATTTTTTTGGCACGGTCCATTTGCATATTTGAACCCACATGAAAAGTTCAATATTACTCTGATATCAGTTATTTAATATCGGAAGCAACCACAGATGTTTGTGGGGACCATTTGTGTTGTAGTAGAAAGTGGTGGAAACAAAATTTTGGCAACAGTCAGGGAATATTGGACCCAGAACGGTTGTGCAGTATGAGCCGAACTGGGTTCAGAGGTAGGATATATTATGTTTGTCGTTCCTCCCCCATCTCTCCCAGTCAGAAATCATTTCCTCTTCAAGGCTAAGGTGAAAAAAAAAAACAGCCAAGTGTTCAGGCCAGGAAACGGAGAGCAAAACCAGGGTAACAGTGCACAGCGGAAAGCCAGAGGAAAAACCAAACAAACCCCTCATTCATGGATAGAAACAGCGTAATGGAGAATGAGGGGGAAAAAAAACAACTGGCGTGCAATAGTGAATAATATTCTGCATGTCTGTATGTGAATATGTGGGCAGGAACGTATGATTAGCATCCTCACATGAACACACCCACACCGACATCATGAACTGTACTGTATACGTCGGAAAATGCATACTTATAGGTTATTCAGACATAACCCACACAGAAACGCGCCACACAGTAGTGCCCAGTGTTCCTGAGAATTACAGCATGACAGTGATTTGAATGGAGAGCAGAGGACAGCAGAATTTCCCTCAGCCGTTCCTGTCAGCGACAAACACTGGTTCCCTTGTTTCCTTCAGCCAAGCGATGGCTCCAGTTGTTGTGGTTAGATAACAGTTGGATGGAGCCACAGAGGGCTGCAAAGGGCCAAGCTAACTTTGTTCACCTGCAAAACAAACCAGTCAAAACATTTAATGCAAACCACTTAAACTGTGCCGCTCCCATTTGTGCTGCTGTCCATCAAAAAACACATAATTAGATTTTTTTTTTTTCTCTATGTGAAGGACTAAATACTTGAGGGGAAAATGCCAAACTTCTTAAAGTGTTAAAACCACCAACACTGAATGTTTCCTTAAAATACAACTGGTTTTGTTTATTCAGAAATGTTGCTTACAATTAAAACTACATTAATAATTGAATAAAATGTTTTCAGGTGACTCTTCCCAAAACGTCCTCACACTAATTTGGTAAAACATGATTATGAAGAAATAACTAAAGATGAATGAATCTTCTTCCCCTTAATCTATACCATGAGTGTTAACTTCAGGGGCCACTTGCAGCCTAATATGATCTGAAGTGGGCCAGACCAGTGAAATAATGACAAGATGATAATAATAGATTCCATTTTTGTAGCGCTTTTCAAGTTACATCATTGATCCATTCACTCTAACATTCCCCCTCTGGTTTTGGTAAACTATATGTAGCTGCTGATGGAGGTGCGACCACCACCAAACATTCATGCACCAGTGTGAGTGGTGCTGGAGGCAGGAAGAGTTGAGTGTCTCACCACTCAATGGACTGACTAGGATAGAGTGGTTATTTTACGACCCACTCTACCTACTGAGCCATGGCCGCCCCTAATATTATATAAAAATTGTGAAATCCAAAGTTTTTTTTATGATTTAGAGTGAAAAAAACTTACATAATGAAAATATTTACATCCACAAACTATCCTTTAAAATGTGGATACTATTAACAACAGAAGGTATTGACATTAAAACAGACATTTAACTGACAGATCACAGTGGATCTACAAATACACAAAACATTTAATAACAGGCAGAATATTGCTAAAGATGCACTTATTATTAAGTTTTTCACATTTGTTCATGTTAACAACATGCATAATTTGTAAATGTAAACATTGACATGTACTTTTTTTTTATTTTTTATTATTATTAAACTAAACCAAAGAGAAAAATATGGAGTTGTTATTATGAGAGTATTTTACTGACTGACCTACTTGAGATTGAATTGGTCTGAATGTTTCCCCTGAACTAAAATGATTGTTAATATCTTTAGTGTAATTTTTTGCATTTCACATGTTTATCCCAGGGGCCAGATTGGACCTACAGCCTACAGCCTGTATGTTTGACACCTGTGATCTATACCTTGGAGCCCAAGTAATACCTCTGAACCCCCTGAACATTATTCCCTTGTTGAAAAACAGAAAAATGTTCATTACTGCAGCTGTGATGCACGTCATCCATCTCATTGCCGTAGGAGATGTCAGTTTTCTGATGGTTTACAGTTTGCTCTTTATGTGAATATCCATGTTATACCGTGACATGAACCTCCTGAATTTTCACCCAATACACTTTTAAAACTTACACTTATCATCACTGGTGCATCCTCCATTGCTTTAACCATCAAAGAGACAGAATAAAAGCATGGAGGAAATAAAAAATATAGCAAATCACAGAGATGTTCGTTCAAGCAGGACTAATATTAATGGAAGACCTCTGTGTTTACTGAAATAGAGTAGATTATTTTCAGTGGAATTTTTACTTTATAAATTAGCCAATTTGCACAAGATTAAGATCACAGATGACCCACACCATTATGACAAGTTAGCTGAGCTTCACAGGTTTAAGACTCCAGAACAATAATACTGCAGCTTTAAACAGATTTCTAACACAAATATCTAAATATGAAGCCGTCCAACAAGTCAATGCCCACTTCTGCTTTCGGTCAATTTCGGCTTTCTTGTTACTAAAATAATAAATATGTTGATCTTGCTTATTGTTGCATTAAATATTTAGCTGGTTTTTCAAACACTCGTATACTTACAGTCTCTGGCTGATGTGAATCAGCGGTGGAATTAGTGTAAATATGGCCTCTGTTGTACCATGACTAACTAGAACATCTTGTCAGGACCTCGGGGCTTTACGTAACTCAGCCGTATCTTCACCTGATCTCAGCCACCCAGTCAGCCACAGCCAGGGGTCCTGGTTGTGTGGATGTGAGAAAGACATGTAGTGTGGGTTTCACATTTAGTCAAGTGTGAAAATGAAGAGATGGTCATTTAACGTATAATCCAAACACAGATTTGTTGTATGATCGTGCATGCATTTCCGACCCGAGTGTGTATCTGTGTGTTTATACGTACATGTGTTTATACTTGTTTTTGCAACGATGACTCGTGTCCAGCAGCCCGCAGGTAGAGAACACGATGTTACATCTAATACCTTCTAATAATTGCTCTGCGCTAGGAGCCAAACAGAGTCTCCTGACTCCTATTAGTAGTGCTGCACTGACACACACTGTGGCTGCAGCCAGCAATCGCACAATATGACCATTTATCAGTGTCAAGGGACTGACAAAACTTGCACTGATCAATGATCTACTGTCCTCATTTTCACTGAAAGGAGGATTTTGTCTCTTGAGGATTTCTTGTGCAAATTCTCTGAAATTTATCCTCATTTAGCATACATGCCTTCAACATACTATATTTAAAGCCAATGGAAATGCAGTGTGTTATTTAGGGTAATATGTACATAATAATAAGCATCAAAAACTAATCGAAAGTGAAGATATCAGCATTTAATTTTTGCAAACTTTCTAATATTGGATCCATTTTTAATATTTAAATTTAAATGCTTTCTATTGTCCATAAATGGGCTCGCAGCACAAACCAGATGCCAACATAAACCCTGCACAGTGCACCTTTAGCCCATGTACCATATGCACATATAGCCCTTGAGCATCTTCAGTTATTACGCACACGTGCTTTATCTCCATCACTAATGTGACCTCACCCAAACATTCTGCCTGAACATGTGCTCAACCTCGTGCGGTGTTAGCTACCTGGAGGAGACAGCAGTCATTACATAACCTTCCAGAATTCAATATCCTGTCCATTTCCTGCCTCTCTAGGTGAGATTTTATATCCCAGCTTCCATAGATAAATATTCCCCGCAGAGGGATTGGTTCTTTGGAATGTTGGACAGTACTCCTAGTTCTGCAAAAAGGAGCGTTTAGAGGTGGCAGATTGAGCAGTGGATATAGAGTTGTAAAAACTTCAATGACAAGTACTGTATCTGTCTAATGTCTTACTATAAAACATTTTTATAGGAACCGCACAGTCTGTGTGTTTCCAAGGGAGTGGATGCACCGGACTGGCCTCTAAGTGTTACTATATATCCTTTATATACAGTATACGTTAGTGTTTCACCAGACAGTTGGATGGACTGATATTGATTACCGAACCTGTGTTTATTGACATAACTTTCCGAAATTATAATTTAATGCTTGGTTCTCAATCTTGTTTTATGATGTGGATTTTTAATATGCAGCAGAAAAGTCTAATAGTGCATAAATATTTTACTCTTCCTAACAAACATAAACGTTCTGTCCTTTCAAAATCTTAAATATGCAAAAGTGCAAAAGCAATTTTACCTAAATTATTAAAGGAATAAGTGAAATGCTGGTGTGTTATTGGGAAGGAAGCATTTTATTGTTGAGGTTTACCAAAGAAGAGTTTATTTTGACAGTTTGAGCATATTTAGGTGTGGTTGTGTTTTTAAGCGTTTTCTACTTGATAACATTTTTATTTGAATACAGAATTTCCTTTGTGTACTTAAAATTGGAACAACACTAGCATACATACACTGCCTTTGCTGGGACTATACTGTGCTGCTTGCTGGTGCTGTCATGGGTTTAAACAGCCCTTAAGAGTCCCCACGTTAGAGCCAGGGTCCCCCCGGGCCTCTCTGAGCACATGGGAACAGATTGCAAGGAGGCTGACAAGCATCTCCAAAGAAACTGGAGATCTCAAAGAAACATGTTAGCATGTTACTGATGCATAGACCGTGGCCTGTTTAGGATCCAGAACTCTTGGCTACTTGAACCAACGACCAAGCCAAGATCCTACAGAGAAGTATGCTGCCCTTAGATCTGCATTACATGGTGTGTTCTGCAGAACACATTAATAGTAATATATGCATTTATATGTGCACAAGGATCATGAAATAGCACATGCTGCATTTAGAAGGAGCCCAGCAGCTCTGAGTGTTGTGTAAGTCTTATTTCTCTTTACCTCCCACTCTCTTACTCATCATTAAAACAGACTCTTTGTGCTTTCCACCCCCTGTTGCTCCTGACTTGTGACATGAAAGGATGCATGTTACATTTTTACAATCTGTGAACTCAATTATATTTGTCAGTGAAAACTTTTTCAGAGATTCGAAATCCGTGAAATGGTGTGTTGCATGACAGCAGGGAGCTTAAATATGTAATTTCATCTCCTCTTTTAACAGGTGCCTCTGCAAACACAATAGCCTGCCAAAAACATAGTGAAATATTCTTGCACTCTGGCTTTCTCTGGGTGTTTTGGTCTTCATTGAAAGAATATATCCTTCAACAGATGGTTGTAACACCTTACAGAAATATACCTGATACACTGCTGGGGATTCCTCTCCTGCTTTGCTGCAACCCTGATTGTAAATCTTATTTAATGTCCCCAGACATGAGGAATGTACAGTGCAATGTAAGTGTGTAATTGCTGTAATAGAATGACGAGACTGACCTTAAAACTGTCGCAGCAGGGCATGTAACTGGAATGTTTTCACTTAGAAGAAAACCATAAGCAGAAGAATGTTCAGTATATATATAGGCTGTACATAAATATAAAATGTGGGTCAGATCCTTTAAACAAATGTACAATCTTTCAAATTATCTCATTTATAGGCAGTGCGTGCTTTCTACACTTTTCATTTACAAGGAGCACCACTGTATGGAGTCTGGCTTCTTATCTAAAGATTTTAATATCAGTCATCAAATATAATTAAGTGGAAAAAATGGTTGATGAAGAAAACAGCAAACTGGTCTGCAACTTTCAGCTGCAGAATTTCAATCAAAAGGGTGAACATTTCTAAAGTAAACATGCTGATGGGACTCCGACCCCGAAAAACAAACCTCATGTAGTAATAATTTTTTCATTTGTCCCAAAAACAAGAGGAAAATTACAGCCTTTTACTCCGGCTCGTGAAACTGCCAGAGTAAATGTTGCGTTGGACTTGACATGTTTGGGAGGGTGTGTCCGTGCTGTAATTGGGCTAAAGGGCCAGAGTGAAGCAGTTAAGTTGTTAATCTTAGCGTCAGGATCTGTCTGGCATCATGTCCTGAGTGTGTCTGCAGTATAGTGAAAAACAGCGGCCAGCGTGAAAACACTCGCTCAGTAGCACAGTGAGGTCCATTGTTTTAGTTTTATTCCAGCTCTTTAGTTTGAGCTTGAATGCTGGCACCGGGTGTTGCAGATCACAAACAGTGGTCATTATAAGCGCTGAAAGCCACGCTGACCAACCCCAAAGTCTGCACCGAAGCAGCAGCAGGGTCCTGCTTCAGTGTGTATGGATTTTGTGTTTGTGCAGTGCATTTTTTATGTCCAGACTTGTAGTGGTTGGATTACTGGAGATGATAATTAGGTTTCATTTCCAGGGGCAGTCAGTTCAAGGTTATTTCTGAATAGAGTTTCACTGGCTTAATACCAGAAACGGTAATTTACTTTTTGCTGCGCAGTGCCACAGCACAATTATTAGAGCAATAGTTTAGAAATGAGAGGATTTGAGAGGCATGAAATATTGATTTTCCATATCAAGGAGGAGTTGATGAGCATCTTGCAGCTGCATGAACACTCTGGTAAATGAAAAGTGGAGATTTCTAGGCTTTATCTGCCCCTGATGACAACATACACAGTCTTTTGGTTAATTAATTTGTCAAGTTTTTGCTGAATTTAGGAAGAGAAAGAATCAGTCAAGTACATTTGTTATAATATACTGACGCATCAGAAACTACATTCTGAAATTAAAAGAACAGGCAAAGAATTATTGTAACTCTTATCTTACAAAACTATCAAATTGCGCCTTAATGTGGCACACAACACTTTCCAACTTTCATTGACATGCACACAGTAACACGAACAACAACGTTCCCCCAGTGCTCTAATCCCAGGCTAAACAAGACCAGATGTGAACATGGAACATGCTCTCTGTATTCCCCCGTGCCTTGGTTGCTTGTGGCATTGCGCTTCCTAGGATTGGCCAGGACAAATTGATCTCAGACAGACCTATTTGAAAACTAATGCGAAGTGCACTTTGTTTCTCAAGGCAGTTCCTCTCTTTTCTTTCTTTCCCCTTCTCTGTGCAATAAAAGCTAAGTGAGTAGTCAGAGATGTTGTGACCCAATTATTATGGACTGGAGTGCCTGATCCATTTACATTTCAGAGGCACACTGAGGTAGAAACTAAAGGTAGAATGTGAATGGATGAAAGAAATGGAGCGATTAAAGTGGTTTCTACAATGTTTTTTTTTTTTGTTTTTGTTTTTTTTATTAAATTTAACCAAAAACTAAAAGTCAGTGCTGTTTTAACATCATAAAGAGGGTGCTTTTTTTTTTTTTTACATCCTACTATGGGGTTGAATAAAATACACATCTTTTTTTTTTGATGCTTCCATGAACTTAAGTGTTTGGTTAAAAATGTTAGCTTTGTCCCAATGGCCTCATCTCACCTCTAGTAGACAACTACACTACCTTTTGTTCAGAATTTAAAACGTGGGCTTCAATGGATTTAAACCCCACTGTACATAAAAGATGGATGACACAACAGCTTTCTAAAAGTGCAGCCAAAATATCTTGATCGTCCCCTAGTTGCTGTTTGTAGCATCATTCTTAAACCCTGCCCTGTTAATGTCAGTGGAATTTGGATCCCACTAAAAATGTCTGTCTGAAAATCTTCATGTGTTTTATATTCAGTATCTTCTCTGTGTTCTGCTCTTTTTTATGTCTACTAGGTTGCAAAATGGTCCACAGACCTGTGACCACAATGACTATGTTTACACACAGACCATTATTCCACTAATACTCTGACTATGACATGTCGTCTAAACTGAATATCCTGTTAGGATGCTCTGAATGGTCTTTTTCTTAATGGTGTGTTTTCCAAATGTGGGATATGTTTTATGAGGATTCATTGGATATGTATGACGTGCATTCTGAAATGTGCGTGCTTGACTACAGTCTGCCACACATGGCTCCTGTTTACAGTCAGCTGGAGTGGAGTTGAAATCCTGTCCAAAGAAACATCCATATTTCTGGTTGGAAGAAGAAACACGGCAACTGTTAAACAATGTGACAGGATACTAACAGGTTTATGGATATGAGCAAATGTATGGAAGCTGACCCTTTTAAAAAACACTATTTTAAATCAGGTTATGCGTGGCTGAATATTCACCTTCATTAGCCATCAACACCGCTTATTAGGAATTTAGTTTTTTTCAGAATAAGGGTGAAAACTGGACCATTATTTGCATGTAAATGTAGTGTGGGATTTGGGATCAGGAGCTAGCATATCTGATGTCCATCATTCCATACAGTCTATGCATGTTTAGTGTCTTAACATGCAAGCAGAGCCATACTGAAACACGTTTTGACGATAACAAAGCCTTTTTTTCCCTCTTTTTTTTCAACTTACAGGAGCAAGAGGACCCAAACAAGCTGGCCACCAGCTGGCCCGACTACTACATTGACCGCATCAACTCCATGGCTGCTGTAAGTCCAACCCATACTCTGAACACCTACCTAAATTCCATAAATGAACTAATACTCCTCACTAACTTTAATTTACTGTCCCTCCATCCTTCAGTTCACTTATGTCTGAGTACCACTCCTCAGAGGTCACTGTTTGTTAAGTCAAGCTTTCTCAGACTTCCCTCTTGGCGTGCTTTTTTATCGTCTCCCTGCTGACTGCTTGTTATATTCGCATGACCACATTCCTTCGCTGTGACCCCAGCATTCACACACACCAAGATGACAAACAGGCCATTTACATGCTCAGCAGTTCAGTCAGTGGGAATGACTGTCGGAGACATGAGGCAGAGCCAGCACGACAATATTCATTATTTTGAGCCAGAATAGCTGCCAATAAAAACAGCTTGATACCATCACAAAACTGTCTTCTACCATGACCTCAGGATCATTTAAGACACAAGCACTGCTATGAGAGTATTATTTGTTTGTATATACACATTCACGGCCACTGACATTGTTAGTGAGTGAACTTTAACCCCGAGTCCTTGAGGATGGCAAGTTGGCTCCCAAATGTTTGAGCATCGTAAAATATGATTTTATAAGGGCCTCCTGAAGGATGACGTGTAAGGATGAAATGTGGAGACTAACACGTCCGTGCCTGAGGTGTAGTCTGGTAATTCCATATGTGCGTCTCATCTCAGTAATTGACCGTTTTTTCACTTACTAATGTTCATTATTGATTGAATTATGTATTTTTCCATCTGGTCAAACAGGCAAATTACAAGTTGTCAAGTCTTTCCAAGACATCGTTCAGATAACATAAGCTCACCCATAACTTAAACAGATCATCATAACCATAGAGCCAAGAAGTAATGGCATTTAATATCTGTTTATTGCCATGTTGTTTGTTTTTCTGGCGAATATGCCTATAGCAACAACTCATGTTGAAGGTTGCTATTTTTACAGCTGTTTTTGTTTACTAGCTTCACTCAGGAGATGAGGATGAGCTCCTTCTGCACGGTGTAGTACCTGGGCTTCATGTTGAAGTCTGGAGAAACCATTTTAGTGTTGTTCTCAGTCAAGGGACACACAAACACACACTCAAATGCATACACAGTATTTTTATTGTCGAGAGAAAGTGTTGATTTGTAAGTTGTCAAGAATTTTAACTCCACCAGCAGAGCCTCTGCACTATTAGGTGTCAGGCGCACTGTCAGAGTCATGTTTCAGATCATCTTTTACCTTTTTCACGACAGCACCTGGAGTATCGGCAAGTGAGCTGTATAGTCTTAAAAATGTTCGGAAATAAGTTTAAAATGGTGACAACATGATGAAATATTCCCACTTTTCTCCAGCTGTTCACTAAGATTGTCAAGAAAGCCTCAAGTGCAGTTGCAGGAAATATTGAAAAAAAAATATTTTTTACAGATGGCACTCAGCGTCCCCTACAGTGGGCGCTAAAAAAACCTGTTTTTGTCTGTTTTGGTCTCCTCACTTAAGTGAATATTTATCTGATCCACACTCAGATGTAGTAGTTGAGAAACAGAAAAAGAAGACATGCATTTTAAGGTACTTTAGAAACATAGCACTTCAACTATACAAAGCAACTCCCTGCATCTGTACATATTCTATGGTAACAAAAACTCTACAGTTCTTCTACTTCTACTGCTCTGAAAACATATTTATGCTTATTACATTCCATTTGTGCAATTAGATCTTCTTAAATTATAACGTTGGTCATAATTCCATCAGTGTTTTCCCTAGTTTGAAATAAAATAAGATTGTATGATTTTATAATAGACTAACTTATTAAAGCATTGATATTTTGTTTTTTTAATTGGAATTCTGCATTTTCAAACATTTTCCTGTGGTCTACATAAATTGTAAATGCTCTGCTTGGGTCTGAATTCTTCATTCATCAATACTATTTCTGAACAGTGACACAAGAAAGGTGGTTTTGAGCACTGCCCCTTTAAATGCAAATACCCCGCCCCCTCCAGGCTGTTGTCTGTGCTGCTCTGTCCCCTTCAACCAACAACTGAATATTTTATGTAATTGGCTCAAAGTTCTGACATATTTTCAGTTTTTACTACAACCACTGCTGCTGACAAACAATTTTGTCGTACTTTGAGAAATGTTTGTTGGAAGTCTTGACCTTATATGTGCAAATGTCATTATGTAAATAGTAATGGACGTAAAAAATGAAGCAGGAATTAAAACAGGTTGTAGAAATCCACTAGATTTTTGCCAAAATTAATATAAAGATAGATTTGCAGCACCTGGAGGGTTCAAATCCAAACTTTCTGAACTATCAGGGTCCATTTACACAAATAAATGAACCACAGACTAATAAAAGTGTGTTTAGTTAAATATGAGCCCTTTTCGTATATTCTTGCTGTCTTTTTGTAGAATAATCATTCTTTTGTTCAATCCCCGCATGAGCCATGTCTGCTTTATTCACCATAGCAACGACTGATTTCATCCCTTTCCTGAATCTTCCATTTTCTCTACTGCCGTACCCCAGACAGCGTTTGACAAGTAGAGCATTTTAAAATTTGGAGGTGCTTTGCGCCGTCTATGACTTCATGTCTTGGCTCCTGGGTGAGCTTACCAGGGACGGCCCTTCCACAGTAGCTGAGTTATTGGATGAGCTCATTTTCACTTTGCTGCCCGCAGACATTACTGTACTGTGTGTCTTGATGTTCATTCATAAAATTTGCGTCAGGGCCTTGAGCTTGTTCATTGGCTGCAGGCTGATAATTCGAACATCCTTGTGACTCTGACATGAGTTTCTGTAGCCCTGCTGTGTCCAACCAAGTGTTCTGAACTTCCGAGCTCACACCTGGCCAGAACTGTGGAGATTGAAACCAAGAGAAAGGAGCTTTGACTCGGGAAGGGCATCTTAATTTAGCCAAGACTTGTGTTCTACTTGAGTGTTACTGCTGTAAAAAACAATATTTATTAAACTTGGCAGCTGATGGTTTTATGTATTCCAGGTCCTTTTTTTGAGCTCTTAATTTTTTTTTTTTACATCAGAAACGGAATCTGCGAGGCTATTCTTATGATGAAAAACCTATTTCAAAAGAGATGTGTTGAGTTGTTAATATATAAAATGTAAATCAAATCAATAGCATTAACAACTGCTGCATTTTGAGGAATCTGTTTCAATGCCAAGGTATCATAAAGTTATAATAGAACTGTTGGCCCCTGGGTTTGGATCCCATTGAACTTCACTCTAAAATACTGTTACTAACAATTTCAGTTATTATTTTCCAGTAGTCATTTTAAGTGGGATCCATTGTATTTTGACCCTCTAGTAAGTGATCAGTCGTTCCTCTGTTAATACGATCACAGGGCCAATAGAAGGCTCTGATGCCTGCTGTGCTGGCCTTTGATTGACAGGTGTGTGTGATGCTTCCTCACCAGGTGACTTGAACTTTCAGTGTGTTGGTTTATTTAATAAACCGCTTATTTCACCTGACCAGCAGCATGAAAAAGGTAATTTCAAGTCAGACAAGCTTTTGGTGATACTTGAGAAAGTGGAAACAAAATCCCTGTGTTTTGAAGTTCTATTTATTTCAGTTCTACAGGTTAGCTAGTGATGAGCAATCAGGTTGCAAAAAGTTAAGGCTATCACTGGTCCTTTACGTGTCTTTGATGGCTTTAAAATGCTATACCAACAAAAGTAAAAGAAAGATCCTGGAGATATTCAGCAACCTCACATTGTAGTGAAGATAGAAGATAGCAAAGTTAGCTTGTCTTTTTTTTTTTTTTTTTGCATTACCAACAAGTGTTTTTACAGATATTTGTCTGCTAGCATTTTGCCATGCTAAATAAGCTGGTACCTCTGTCTAAGTAGTATAGTTTGCTCCATTCTTTACTTCTTGGCACATCATTGACCCACATGGTGGAAATTAAGATTTTGATGAGCTGCACTCATCACTCACTCAGTTAACAATACACTGACGAGTGGCTTGAAGGCATAGTTCTGACTCTGGGGGGCACTTCCCATAATAGAGAATTAGGGAGGTACCTTCTGCTGGTTTACCAACTGTCTATAATGGTATCCTTATGTGCATGTTGGCTACAGGTTAGTGTGGGCTTACAAATAGCAGATGTAGGAAGGAGCCATTTGGCTAGACTCATTGACACGGTGAACTGGCTCACAGCACGACCAAATCATTCACCCACCCCACCCCCAACACTTGTTGTGTCCAACTTCCCATTGACTATGAACATATTCGTTTAGAGTAACAGGAGCCAGAGCTTTTACTTCTTGGCACAGGGTCTCTGAACCATCTGGACTTGAGGCTAAGTCGACATGATGGATGTTTTGACTGCACTGTTCCTAGATTAAACACTCTCACACACTGGACAGACCAGAGCTGTTGTTAGGTAGTCAAACATGGGACAGCTCTATTTAGGTATTGTTGGTCCAGAAAGGTATTACTTGCCAATGGAATATTTCCCTCAAAATTTGACCTGTGTGTGTTCTTCAAAGATTGGAAAATAGGGTCACATTTGAGCACTACTGTCAGACAAATTAATAGGCAGCCATAGTGATTACGTCACTCCACTGCAAAAACACACTGTTTGAACCATAGCACTTGGCAGAGAACTGCCATGGAAAAAGCCTGGAGAGGCTAAACAGAAGCCCTGTGGCCCTGACTAATAGGAGCACAGCAGCTCTTTGATGTTGCTGAGGGAAGCCTTTAAGTGATGCAGAAATGCATTAACACTCCCACTGGTCAAAGTATTTATTTATGATTTGCCCTATTTGTTGTAAGCTTGATTGGACCTAATTGCCCTCATGACTTTTTTGGCACATTGTGTAGCATCAAACAGTTCATTAAAAGGAAAATGACTTCGAAAGGGAGAAAACCACATGATGTGTTTGATTATTGCACCTGAAACATAAGCCTTCTAATGAGGCTCTGATTATCTGTTGCTAGGACTAATCGAAACAAACACATTCACTCATAAAGGGAATGAAATATAGTATGTGAGTAAGACTCCTGTCATATTGCAAATTAAGCTGAACATTTTGTTGCTCTTAATTAAAGGGGAAAAATAATGCCTGTGGGTGTTTTAGTCAGAGGCACATGTGATAACGTTTTTTAGCGACTGGATAGCTTAGTGGTTTACACCGCTGACTTTGGTATGGAAGGTTGGCAGTTCAAATCTCAGGTGGGCCCTTGGGCAAGGCCCTTTATGCTATACATACCTATACCTTGCAAGTCGCTTCGGATAAAAGCATCAGCCAAATGTAATTTTTTTTTTTTTACTATTATTTATTTTATTTCTTAACATTTGCACAGATGCAGACTTTGTTTGCTTTCGATGAGGAAGAAATGGAAATGAGGAACAAAGTGGTGGAGGACCTGAAGACAGCACTTCGAACTCAGCCAATGAGGTGAGGGAATCTTCTTCTGAGCTCTGCGTTTGTCTTTATTCACTCAGTCATGCATTCCTGCTGTTTAACTAACTGCGATACACTGCACATGTAAAACACTCTTAATAATGTAAACACTTACTTTCCATAAAGTCTCTCTCCTGTCATGGAAGCATAAACTGGTGCAGCTCATTTAATAACCTTTCATTGAAATAAAACCAATAAAAGACACTTTAAGGTCTGAAATACTCTCTCCCTGATACGGTCATCAGGAACTGTTCAGCACCACTTATCGCCCACAAAGTAACATTCAAGGACATTGGACGGTCCACTAATGCAAACCTCCTCCCTCTGCCTGTCAGCGTTTCTTTAGGAGCTGTCCATCAGCCAGTTACATGATGCAGTGGTCTGGATAAAAGCTGGGTGTTGAGTTTTCTTAAGAGGAGCTATGAAGTGACGGACGTAATGTGTAGAGTGACAAAAAGCCAACGCAGCCTCAGTGTCTGGGTCACGTCTGGGTTCTGTGTGATTTTAGGCAAAGTGTGGGCAAACACTGGTGTATTTGAGTCTTTGTACGTCTCAATATCCAAACCAGCAAAAAAAAAACAATGCTGAAGTGTCTAGTCACATGGGAGGAATTTGGCCTCCTAAGTAAAGTTGTTACTTAGTCATATTAGTTGGTCATATTCCCATTATTTATAGTATTGCATGTTATTTTTAAATTATTTATTTCAAAATGGAAACATTGTCAAGTCAATGCACCAAAAGAAATGATTTGAATCAATGCTTTAGAAAAAGTTGTATCAAAGACATTAAACACTAAAGTGTGTTTTTAGAACATAAATGACAACATGTTATTTCTGGTTTTATAAGTACAACCTTGAACACAATGAAAGAATCATTAGGGATAAAAATGTATGTAAAAAATTTCCTAAAAAGAAAAATCAAACGGAGACTCTAAACTGTGCATACTTCTATACAGAACCATCAGATTTGTTTGAAGAAAAACAAACCGTACTATTGCACTCTATAATTTACTGCTGCATCGATTTGCTAGTTGGTTTGACATTTAGTTTCTGAGCTAATGTGTTCAAATACAGTAGTACAAACAGGCTGACCAAGTGAAACGGGCACAGAATTGCAGTTTTTCTCGACGACTTTGGTGGGTTTGAAGAGCAGTTAAGTGTGTTGTTGCTTTTTAAGAGAGGATACAGTAAACCAGGGGGTAGGCAGCGCATTTTTTTTAAAGGCGTTACAAAAACTATAGTCCAAAAACTTGTAATATTCGTAATATGACAACAGAATGTCTGCTGTGGTCAATTATTTTTA
>JAPSES010000105.1:15425573-15441837 GCA_029822895.1 Maxillicosta whitleyi | reverse complement strand
ATATAAAAGAAATCCACCAGGTTTTGAAATGCAAAGATGTGCCTCCTGTCAGTCATCTGTTACCACCATCCCACATCCGATACTGGTACTTGTGCTGCTCCTCAAGTTTAGGATGTGAATGGATACACTGCAAAAATCTAAATCTTACCAAGTGCATTTTTTCATTTCTAGTCAAAATATCTCATCACACTTGAAATGTGACATAATCACCTAAGGATTAACTTGTAAGTGAGATATAAGAACTTATTTTTAGACAATAGATCTGGAAAACCTTATTTCAAGAAATCAAGAAGATAATTGTCACTTGTGTTTCGTGCCAGGCTATAGAGCAGGGGTGTCAAACTCATTTTAATTCAGGGGCAACATTCAACTAAATTTGGTCTGCAGTGGGCCGGACCACTGAAATAATAAAATAATAATATATAAATAATGTCAACTCCAAATTTTCTTCATGTTTTAGAGCAAAAAAAAAAGTAAAATCAAACAAAGAAAATATTTTCATCTGCAAACTATCCTTTCAAACAATGTGGATAACATGAACAAACTGAAAAATCTGCGTAATTTTAACAATATTATGCTTCAGTTTATCATTTCCATTATGTTCATTATAACTTACAGACATATTGGATCTACAAATACACAAAGCAGTTAGTAACAGGAAGAATATTGTCAAATTTGCGCTTACTTTTCTTAAGACATTTCAGTTATATTCCTGCTGGGTCACATGTGGAAAACTTTGATTTGTCATATTTTGTTGGACAAATTAAAATGCTAAACAAGTCTCCAACAACATAAGTCTGCATTTCCTTCAAACATTGGATACAGTAATGATCTGAGCTTTGCTGTCTTGTGATCGGTTCCCACAGGTGAAGGATGTGTGTTAATACAAACCTGCATTAGAAAAATCAAACAATCAACTTTTTCTTTTTTTCCAAAATTTATGTGGCAGGTATTTATAATACATAGTTTGCATGAAATGTCAGTTACTTTGTATTTCAGATATATAAAACATTTTAGACAACTTTTGCACCAACAAAAATAAAGCCACTTTCATCTTAACACAATTAATTTAAGGGCATCATTTTAAGAGAAAAGGGAGAAAAAATAAACAGAAAACTTTTGGTTTGCACTGAGTTTATGTCTTCATACCCATTAGATGGTGGTATTCTTGCAGAAGGTGGATATTTTGAGGCAAATCAATCTTAACATGCTCTCTCTAAGTGGTGGTATCAATCCAGTGTTTTCAGGAGGTAGAAGGAATTAAACAAATTTAAGGAAAATCATTTCAATGTGCAACTTAAGAGTGAAACCTGTCTGATGTCTGTGAGAAGCTACATTTCATGTTTCATAACTTTGTTGATTAATAAAATGCAAAACCAGACCCATTTCAAAAGGTCAGTTAATACTTCATCCAGGAAATATACACTTAATGCAATTACTTTGCTGAAACTTCTTTCTGTGCCAACTTTCAAGTAAACAACAGGGTTTCCATACATGACAACATCTCCAAACTGCAAGTAGTCCAATACAAAACCAACATATTAAACATGGTGAGTGTTGCTGTGAAGATGATGCTGCACTTGGAGTATTTTGCAGACGTAATACTGCCCTCTAGAGACACACATAAAAAAGTCCAAAAAGCCTACAATAAGCTCCTCATGTTACACTCATCAGGTGCATTGTTTCATGGCAAATACTCAGATGTATCACACTGACATAAGTGCTATTAAAATCAGAAAAATGGCTCTGTCAAATTAAGGTAAACATGATCTCATAAAACTGCATGATTCATATTATGTAGGACTCTTCAAATGACAGTACAAGTGTTTAGAATCTAGTGGAAAAAACACTGGCAAAGTCAAACACGTTTTGCTGTGTCAGACCTTGACAAACTGTTAGTGAAGTTCTGAAAGATAGATCGTTTATGCGGTCATGTGAAATAAGGTGGCATGCTTTTGTCTGTAAAACTCCTTCATCCTCATTTTGCTGCATTAGATTTGTTGTCAGTGGAGAGGTGAGGATAGCGGTGGAAGTCCCTCTTCCCACCTGTCTTACTGATCAGTTTAATGTCAGTGATGGTGATGTCATGGCTCACAGCTTTGCACATGTCATACAGGGTCAGTGCAGCAACAGATGCAGCTGTCAAAGCCTCCATCTCAACTCCTGTTCTGCCTGTAGTGCAACAGGTTGCTGTGATGACTGCCTTGTTCTGCAGCTCATCTAGCTCAAAGGTGACAGAGACGTGGTCTAAGGGGAGTGGGTGGCACAGGGGGATGAGAGTAGAGGTCTGCTTCGAGGCCATGATGCCGGCCAACTGTGCCACAGCCAACGCATCACCCTTAACCAGTTGATTTTCCCGAAGCAGTGAAAAGGCTTTGGAGCCCAAGAGGACAGTGGCACCTGCTGATGCTTTGCGAGGCGTGGGAACTTTGGCACCCACATCCACCATGGTAGCTCGGCCTTGGGCGTCTGTGTGCGTCAGCTGAGCTCTGGTCGTATCATCCAGGAAGGTGGTGGAAGTCTTTGTGTTCGACTCGGTCTGATCACTTGTTGATTTTCTGGGCTTGGGGTCTTCAGTAGAGTTGTGACTGTGGCAGAGTCTAACACTATGGTGGTGTATGTTTAGTTTGGCATTCATTAGTAGTGTGCAAGAAATAGGGGTCCTGGCTAAAGCCTTAGGCCCTGTGACTTGTGCGTACCTGAGACTGTCTTTATTAGCATTGTTCATCACATTTGTGCGTGTATTATCACTAGCAGTCTTAGTGTGGAAACAGCGACATGTCAAAGCATCATTAACGGCAGAGGAGGGAAGTGATGCTGTGGATTGGAGGCGGTCTGTCTCAGTAGGATTTTCACTGCCAATATATGACTGAAGATGGATATCCCCACTCATTAATACATTTGGGCAGCAAACATGGGCTACCTTTGTTAAAGGGCTGCAGAGTGGAAGGCACAAAACACCCTCACTGTTGAGGACTCTCCTGTCTTCTAACAGACTCATGCAATGATCTTTTTGAGAGAGGAATGTGTCGTCTGTGGGCTGGGTACCAATGGGGAAAGCCCTCGGCCTGTGTTGTAACCCGGGCAGGGAACATGGTCTATTAGATTTGATGTCTGTTGAAGAAAAAGAAAACAGGTCAAGTGGACAATTCAACAGAGGCAGCGATCACTTACAGACAGGTAAGAAGTTCAAAATAATTCACTAAGTCAGACTGTGGTGAATCTGTACGTACAGTTATGTCACCCACCAATGAGGATCATAGGCCTGTTCTTCATTTGGGAGATGCTGAACATGCCTGAAGGAGGAAAAAATACATCCAAGCTCATGCGCTACTCCTACCTTTGTGAATACACATCAACAAAACATTAGTGAGAATAAAGTTAGTGAAAGTAAGTCTACCTGCATGTTGCTTTTTCTTCCTGCCTACAGCCGCTCCAATGATTTGCAGTAGCTCTTCATCAGATGCCCCAGAGCGAAGGACATCCCTAAGGGACACCTCCGAGTTACCAAACAAACACACCTGACAGCAACAGACACGGAAGAGGATCAGTACACCAAGAAAATAAATGAATAAATAAATAAAAATAGAATCACTGATGTTTCCAAATATGTGAATGTTACAGCTGGTGTACAGTTTGTGCATGTGATGTTCTTCTGCAGCCTCTAATAAAGTAGTAGTAGTAGTAATGTAGTAGTAGCTACAGGTTTACCTTGAGGTTACCGTCTGCAGTGATGCGCAGGCGGTTGCATGAGCCACAAAAATGCTCCGACATGGAGGTGATGAAGCCCACCTGCCCTTTAAAGCCTGGTACTTGAAATATCTGTTGTAAACGAAAAAAAAAAAAAAAAGACATTAAATGACAAACTTTTACCTGAAAATGGTTTAAGTGTTTTGACCAATTGGCAAATACTTAAATTACTGTTGACACTTCTTATTTTTCACAGACCTTGCCACTTATAAGGGTCATAAAAATATTTTTCATGTTTGTTCATGTTTTAAATATTTCATCAACTTTGCAATTGTGTGTTCTGTGTTAAGGTATTTTCTTAGAGCATTTATTCCAAATATTCTGAAATGATAGGATTAAATGATGTGACAGAAGACAAACAAAAAGCGTACTTCTTAGACAAATGTTCAATTAGTCCTAATCTGACCTTGGCTGTGTCTGTTTGTCCTGTCTGAAGTCTTTCCACATTGGACCACTGCTGCCTTATGCGGTCCAGCATTTCCTGGTAGCTCACCATTTTCTTAAAGTTCCATTTGTTTCCTGTGGACAAGAGGAAAAAAGTGTACAACTGGGTGAGTTAACATCAGTTTAATATTTGAGAAAGGGACAGTATCTTAAACTTCTGTACAGTTTATGCAAACTGAATTACATACAGAATAATTTTCTCAAAAAAAAAAAAAAAAAGAGGACAAAGGGGTAAATTAAAAATAATAAAGTGCACCAGTGATGACATCTTTGTCCCACTTCTGCTAATTCCATTTATCTTGTGTAATGGAAACTCTGTTTTTCACTCTGACAATTAAGAATCATTGCAGTGGAATTTTTGTATAAAAGTTGTTCAATATGATACACTCTAAAGGAGCATGAATTATTTTTTTAGGAAGAGAGAACTCACCATCAAAGGGCATGTACTCAATGAAGCGCACCTCCAGAGGCTTCTTTTCTGTCAGTGCCACAAAGTGTAGCAGTTCATCCTCATTCAGACCTCGCATGACCACACAGTTGACCTGCAGGGGGTAACACAAAAACAGCCCACTGATGGCTTTAGACACACGTTTCTCATTCTTGTAACACTGAGTTACACTGAGTTTCTCTAGACAGTCAGGTCATACTTATCCATGCTTACAGATTAGTGACACTGACATTTTAAAGGAATAATGTTAGAAGAAACCCACAGGAAAATAGTGATTCTTTCAGTGAAAGTTGGAAACTGCTGTACTATTGTCAGCTATCAGCTCTGCTCACACTCAGCTGATACCTTTACTGCAGTCATGCCTTGATGCAACATTACCAACGTCTTTTATTTAGTCAAAACTGAAAACTCAAATATGCTGCTGATAAAGTTTATAGTGTAAATTGTATTAAAGTAGACACTAACGTCAACAAGCTAAGCCAGCACTAAATGTCTGTTACTGCTCAAATCCTTTTGCACACCAAAACTCAGTACAAAAGCGTCACAGACCTCCACAACTCCTCTGTTCTCTAGACTCTCCTGTTCAACAACCTGCTTACTTTTCTTTTCATTAATTTGCTTCCACTATCATGTCACATGCACAGAGCAAAAGGAAGCACATTAGTCACCCACAGCTAAAGAGGAAGCACTTCAGTGACCCTGTAACTAAATTATAACCACTTTTTAGTACTTTCTCAGTAGTTGCCACAGTGATTTAGTCATTTAACAGGAGCAACAAACCTTTATCTGATAATAATTTCCCATTTTGTTTTATAGTTCAAACAGTACAATAAGATGTATTTACCTTTATAGCATAATTTATTTCCATCTTTGCTTTAGCAAATGCAATGTATCCTGAGACATACGTATACTCTCATGCTGCTAGCACTCTTATTATAAGCATGCATTACAGACCAGTAATTTCTGATTTTTCATTTTTAATCCATGCATGTATAAAATTAGAATAAAATACCTTGACTGGGTTGTAGCCCATTTCAACAGCCTTATCGATGCCCTCCATGACCTTATGGAATCCTATGGAAGAAAAAGGGAGAAAACAGGATATGTTAAAACTTGGGAACTATTTTAATGCATATTTCAACCTACAACCTCCGGGGGTTTGACTCATTTGACTTCTAGTTCACAAATTCATGGAGACTTGAAACCTCTTATTCCAGTAAATATACGGTGGGTTTATACTCAATGATTTTTGAGGCTTAATGTCTTCTTTGACTGCTAGAATCCAGGTTCTGTGGTGGAGCATTGGCTGAGACACTTTTCCTACATGCCAATATGCTCTTTTTTTCTTTGTCTCACCTCCTAATCTCAGTCAGTCCATCTGTGTTTGTTCTCCAATGCCAACCACCCAGAGCTCTGCCCTGCTGTCACCTCTACTTCACCTGCACTCAGAGACTCTTTACAAAACCCTGATATGATTGTCTGAAAACAGCCCATAAACAGCTTTGGAAATAGTATAAAGACCTTTTCAGAATTCCAGACTTGAACCCCATTGAAAACCTCAGCAATATGAAAAAAAAAAAAACATGAAATAAGGCCAAGCTGCTTTGTTTCACAACAGCAGAGTGAGAAAAAACAGTCAAAAGCATGTGGGGAACTGGAGCTGAGATGCATGGAAATCATGATTATTCTCCCAAATACTGATTTTTGAACTCTTCCTAAATAAAAGAGATTTGATTGCATTTAGATTGCATATTCCAAAATTAATGAGCTTTTTTATTTGCATTGTTTGAGGTCTGAGGTTATAGCTAACAAAAGAATGTATTAATTTACAATATTTTATGTGGAATTAAGAGAGATGTTGTCTGGTCTCTGACAAAAATGTCAAAAATATGTACCTACAGATAAATAACACCAGTGGCCTCTTTAAGTTTTCAGAGCGTACCCAGCATTAAACTACTGTTTAGTGCTCAAAATGTTGTTTTTTTTCCCCCTTTCTCTGTAACTTGTATCTCTGTATATACAGATTACAATATTAGTTTAAAGATTTTTTTAACCAGTCAAATGTTGCATTTTCATACCTTTCCGTCTGACAATGAACTCAAACTTGGCTGGAACCAGTGAATCCAGGCTGATGTTTATCAGGTCAAGACCAGCATCTTTCAGTTTAGGCAAAAGCCTGGCCAGGTTTATGCCATTGGTTGTGACAGCAATAGTCTTTAGACCCTCCAGCTTCCTCAGTTCAGCTGTGAAAAGAAAGATAGAACTAAATAAATAAATACAAACTGTTGTGGTGAAATGCATAGATATACTGTATGTATATTGTTAGTAGTTTTCATAGTAACATGAAAAACCCCTAAGTTTTCTGACACTTTAGAGCTACATATAGCTATTATCTACTACCATCAGGGAACAATACATAAGGCAAAAGTGTGGTTACTGTTTCCTTTTCACGTTAACCTTTAATGAATATTACATGAATATCACACATAATTCAATTCAATTCAATTCAATTTTATTTATATAGCCCAATATCACAACGACAGTTGCCTCAAAGGGCTTTCCAGGAATGTAATAAGGTCAGCAGAGAACACACAGCCAACCAAACACACAACATGGACACAATCAAATAGTGATTAAACATTTCCTAGCACATCCCCTGTTCTTAGACTCCCCTTCCCGGTGAGGAAAAACTACCAAAAAATCTGTCTGTGGGAAAAACGGAAGAAACCTCAGGGAGAACCACAAGAAGGAGAGATCCACTCCCAGGACGGACAGGCTCTAAATGTGTCTGGAGTAACCATAACAGTTACACATTAGGTGACACATTCATTCATTCATTCTCTGAACCCCTTTCATCCTCACCAGGGTCACTGAAGCCTATCCCATCTACATGTCCAAGGTGTAACCCACCTTCACCCATAAGTAGCTGAGATGGGCTCCAGTGACCCCCACGAAGTAAGGTGACACAGTAACGGATAATTAATGCACTTTATATGCTATTTACAAGCTATTGTTCACTTTATAACACTCAGTAGTTCTACACATTCATGTCTTGCTATAGCAAAATAAATACATCCAGCAAGAAGTGTTCCTCATCTGCTCAGTTGCTGAGAATGTTCAAGTTAATCTGGAAATCTAGTGGCAAAATTAAATCATGTGATAGTGTGTTAGACAGAAGATGAATTGGAGGAAAATGTTGTGTCTCAATAAGGTTTGTTCCAGTACATCCTTCCAGGATTAAATAAGGTTCTGAACTCAACTGGACAGATGAACAATTTTTCAACCAAATATATATGATTGAGTGTTTGATGATGGTGACAGGGAGCAGTGTCGAACACATCTAGAAAAGTTCAACTGAAATCCAAAGGTCCCAGCAATGAATTCACCTCATCAGTCTCAAGGCAGTCAAGGTGAAGCCTTGAGCCACATGGACGGGTTCATGTTATCCTAGAAGAGATCATTTCCGTCTGGGTTTTCATTAAATTTGTCAGTCATGTGCAGCTGTGGTGTAACAAATCATTTTTCTTGTCACGTGTATGTTCAGCTGACAGCATGCGTGGAAAATCAGTTCTGTTCTTCCACTCTTCCCTCCTCTTGTCACTTACAAAAGCTCGAGTCTAGTGAAGGGGGTGAAGCAGATGAATCATTGACAGCCTTGGAAACTAAATGCTTCTCTGAATCGCTTCTGAAAAGGCTGTCACTATATGCACTTAGTCATGACATAAACTGCATAATGCAGTTTGTGTTTACCACTAGTACTGAGATCCAAATCAGTTCCACATGGTATAGTCTTTGTGATAAAAAGGGAGAATGGAGGAGACACACCCTTGTTTGCAGAGAAAAAGAATGATGACTGAATCCCATGCCTAAAACACTGTATTTCCCCCATTTCAGAAAGAGGCCTCATATGGTGATTCAGGTGAAAATACCAGTTCCTTACCAATGATATCCAGGACATCAGGTCTGATGAGAGGCTCTCCTCCAGTCAGGCGAATTTTATCTACTCCTTCCTGGACAAAGAGGCGGGCTAAGGTCAGTATTTCTGAGGTGGACAACAGCTGACCCCGTGGTGTAAGTTTCACCCCCTCCTCTGGCATACAGTACTGACCTGAAAACGAGAAGAGAGGCAAGTTAGAAAGGTACCAGATATATGGGTTCACATAGTTCTCAAAATATGTTATTCCATTGTGATTTTTTTCCCATATATGCCTTTATATGCATTTAATGTGTAAACGCACTAAAGTGATTAACATGGATTCATCAGCCACACATTTGTCCTTAAACTGTCATATAAAATTTTCCAAATGTTGCCAATTTCTGCCTGTATTTAATAGTGTCTTAACATTCAGAAAGAATATCCTCAAGTCAGACCCTGCAGTTCTGCCAACAAACATACCACTGCTGAAGCATCTTTCATAAAGAAACAATGAATCTCAGCCAAATCAAGGTGCTTTTCTGTGGCTCACTATCACCTTTGCTCAACTGTCATGCTGTACAGTTTATTGAAGTCTGGCTTGAGTATAGGCTGAGGTAATACTAGGCTGTGCAAGCTGTACAAGCAGTAGATTTATATATTATGGACTGTGGTGTCTGCAGTACAAGCTATATCAACACCAGTGGAGCAGCCAAGGACACTCTCACATCGACACGGTGGAAACGGATCGACTCACAGCGTAGGTTACACTTCTCAGTCAGGGATATCCGCAGATAACTGTGCCTCCGACCAAAGTTGTCAGTCAAGAATGCTGAAAAGGGTAGGCTGTGATCTTTTAGCCTTTCCTGAGGAAAACATAGACAATGAGAAACAACTTTACACATTGAAACAAATGAAATCATGTGTTGAATTGCAAAACACTCTGGCATTAAAACATCTTAAAATCTTTATCATCTACCAATTACTTTTATCTTATTCTCACAAAATTCACACCAGAATGGTGCCTTAGCATTGAATCTCAGGCCTTAAATCATAAAATAATTAACAAATTAGCTTAAGTAAGGTTTTCAGACCTACATGCATGTGATGCATCCTGCATTGCATGTATAAGAAAAGCTCATGTACATCTATTGCTTTATTCCTTCAGGCACATTAAGTAACTTGTGCATGGCTTTGTAAATGACTCCTGACCTTTGACTGTCAACAGTGGACTGCTGTTATGACAGAACTGTCAGTGCAAAGGGATTCAGCTGACTCATGTGGCGATTATTCGCTATGACAGTCAATGAATCTTCCTGCATCCCCTGTCATCTTCCTTTCCATCTGTAACTGTAATACCTGCCTAATGTAGTACAGCTTCTTTTCTAAGACAGACTCTTAAAATTCATGTTGATATAGTTTGTTATTGACAGTTACCACATGCAAGTGACAAGTTAAAGAAAGTATTAATGTAACAGTGTCAAACCTAACTGAAAGGGTAATATCTATTACCTGTTTTTGAGTGAAAAACAGATAAAGAACGGAAAAAGAAAAAAAAAAATCAGTGGATAAATAAATGTACAAGTTTAAATTTGTCACAGGTTACTACTGCTTCAATACTAAGTCAGTGTAAGAAGTAGAAATCATTTGACATGTGGTTGAAAATAGCAGTTGTTTACTTTGCGTTTAGATATTTTATTTTTAATAATAAAAAAAAATAATTTAAGTTTAACAAAGTTGAATTTCGCTGGTGTTGTCTGTACGCTGTTAGTCACAGTAAATTACAAAAGGTTAATATATACCTCTGACTGTTTACATTTGGCCTTTATTGGGCCTTAAAAGTGTACTGGGGTTAGAGGTAGTTGCACTTACGGTCACAACCCAACAAATGGAAGCTAAGTATCATAGAAAGTACCCTGTGGTAAGGACGTTCACAGTGAAATTGTACACAGACTCCAGTGGATAGTCTTACCTGTTTTGATCTGGTTTTCGTAGACGAGGCAAAGTTAGGAGAAGCTAAAGTCGAGTCGCCAAGTTCAAGTTGATTTTCCTTGTGCGTAGCACTGGAATATGGTCGTTGACTGTTCTTATTTGAACGTTGTATGAAGACTTTTCTAAAAGGTGTTACAGTCCAGTGTCTGTCTAACAGGCGACAGTACCTGCTAGCATGAGAAGCCATGGTTGTACTTTTTATCTTTGACAGCCCCGGAACTATGTGTGGCTGTTCGCAGAGCTCTATCTGCAGTGAGACAGTTGACCTGAACACTGGGAGGGGCGGGGTCACGTCAGCCAATCGCGCCTAAGAGTCCATGTGCTGATGTATGCTGGGTAATGTAGTTCAAGGCACGTTCTCTTTACCGTTTGGAACTACTGTAGTTAATACGTTATATGCTGCTTTTATTTAGTTAATTGTGTTCATTGATGCTTAATTTATTCATTTCTCAAAAATAAATTATTAATTTTATGTCTCAGTGTATTTGACTGGTGCTCAGCTAATGAATATCCCTGATTAAAAAAAGGCCTCTATTGCATGGTTGCCTTGGTATTCCATTATTACACAACACTAGAACTTTTTGAGGTCGTGTGCTGAGAGGCACATTTATTTTTTCCTTCTTGTCAAAACTTAAATAAACATGTAAGCCATTTAGCCACACTAAATCTATTAAGTGTAAACCATACAGCTGAGGAAATTTCCACTGAATTATTCTGGTGATTGTCTTGTTTTTACACAACCCCATTTGTACTTCTGACTTTTAAAACTGTTTAAAGACACACATGAAAATGTAATCCTGTAATCAGGTGAATGAAATTTCAACCTGAGGTAATATGATACCAATTTAAACCATCTCATTAACAAATAAGCACAGCCTCCATATGTAGAACAAAGAATTACTGGGTTTGTGACCTAACATAAAGATCAATTCCTTGTTTTGGCATAGGCATGAGTTTTCTTTTCACAAGCTTTTTTAAATGTATTAATTTAATTTTCTTTTTAGCATTTCTTAGAATTTTTTTTTTTTTTTTTTTTACACATGTCTATATAAGTAAATTGAAGATGGTAATAACCATTTTAGTTTCAATGACTTTCAGCAAATAAGTCACATTCATGCAAAGAATCAATCTGTATCAGTGCCAAAGCTTTTGACCACAGCTGTATATATTTATACAGAACACATCAATTTCAATTTCCACACACATATTTCAGATAATTCTGCAGGGCCTATAAAGCAAAAGTACCAGTCCATACAGTACTGTAGTTCTTCTGCAATTATGCAATACATGCTTTATCCACTAGATGGAAGTAGACTCAGCTAGTTGGGGTTAGTTTTACTTCTGAAAGTAGTAAGAGTGGTTTACTAGGAAAAAAAATCATAGACTTTCATTTCATTAAGTAATGTCAGTGACTGGAAGAATGTTGCAGGTGCCCAAATGGCATTCTGGAAACATTTTGGCTAATGTCAACTATTCAATCAATTTTTTCCCCCCTTTTCAAATTTGTCCACATAAGAGAAAAATAATGTTTTCTCTACACTATAAATAAAAGAACTGATTACTGGATCTGCAGTGTTTGTGTTTCATGATGAGGGGTATTGTATTCTAATCACATACCTCATTTATGCAATAATACTGTTTGTCTGTAATATTTATTCTTACAGCACTACTGCTTGGTTAAGACTGGCTATTTCTAGCATTTCTACATCATTTAATGATTGAAAAAACATGTAATATATAAGTAAACCACATCTGAATGTCAGACAATTTTTGTGAATAGCAACAAAAGAAAAAAACATTTAACTATTATGGTTTTTAAAATAATATAGTGGTGCTGTTGCCTTCTCAATAACATTGTTCATGAAAGTATGATGAGCAGAATGAAAAGGTGATTTTGAGTGAAAAACAAACAACCTGGTGGTTTTCATAGAGTTGCAGCTATGCATGAGACATGATGTGATGGACAGAGCATATTTTTACATTTTCTCCACACTGAGGTGAACTGTATCAAACTCCATCAGTGCACAGAACCAACAGAGCATCAGGGTGTTTTTGTTCAGGAATCATTCGGGAGTTAATGCTGTGGATCAACACGCAGGGCAGGGGGTCCCAGCAGTGGCATCTTTAAAACTGATTCATGTAGTGGTTCAGTTTAACATATAAAGAAAAAAAAAAAAATTCTCTCTCAATTGAACCTTTTTTTTTTTCAGTGAAAATCAGTTGTTTTCCTGTGTTTAATTCACTGATCATGTAGATGTTCATAAAAGCTCAGATTAAAGTGGAAGGTTATTTTATCAAAAACAGTCAAAACTGAAGAAAAAGTGACTTTTTCATTAAAATATATCATTAACTAACATAAATCAAGTCTCCATTTACTGTCAACAATCTAACTCCATGGGTTTTAGTGATGTTATAGAAGATGACACTGTTGGGTTAGGGTCATCGGATGACCATGAAAAGACAAAAAATCTACAATTTACACCAATTATTCACATGTATTGATAAAATTAGTGGTTTAACATGTATTAAATAGTTTAGATCAGTAGATGGTTTTGATCACCTGTAGAAGTTTTGGTCTTTTTGGGTCAAGAAAACACAACTTTGCGACAGAAAAAGTCTGCTTTGTCTAACACGTCATCTGATCTGTGTACATGGATAGGTAGTTGATCATAAAGGTAACTGACAGGCAATTGATTATCCTTTTTTGCACAACCTACTGCACATAGCCTGAAGCCCTCTGTCTATATCACTAGTGACTTGTGCAAGATCCTGGTGCCTTTCATCATTTCCCTTTTAGCACCTGAACTGCATCCAGCTTCACAGACTGCTTTAGCAGTGCAGAGGAGCGTAAAATCACAGCCAAATATACTGTGAAACATGCAGTTTTTTTTCACCCATTTAAGTATCTTACCACACTTTATTTTGATAACCTCTTCCTTTCAAATGTGGTGTTCTGATAATCATACCTTCAACAATGATATCCTCTTGTTTTTACCCAATAAACACAGCGGATGTGTGGTCATGCATGATGTCACCACTGCTTTAGTAAGCCCGTTTGTAATTCCAGTATTAAAAGTGTTACACAGCGCATTTCTAATGATCACAGTTGATTTCTACAAAACACTCTGTCAACTATTGAGAGGCTTATAGCTTTCACGGTCGTAGTGTCTTCAAACAACATTTAAAGAACATTGTTATTATACTTTTAGTACCCCTTAAAATAATGGTTGTGTTTTATATGTATATTTTTTAGTTTGGCTGTGGTTTTTATTTTGTTACTTCTGCTGCTGCTCCTGCTACTGTTTTGACCAGAACACTCTAGAAAAGGAGATTTTTAATGTTAGTGAGTTTTTCCTGGTTCAATAAAGTAAAATTTTATTTGATCATAGAAATCTATCCCTTATCGAACACTTATTGAGGACAGAAACAGCTTGAACCAGTTTGTTAAAATCTGTTCAAATATTATTGGAGTTCAGCTGATGGACCTGAGCTCTTTATGGTAGAAATGAGTGGTTCAGAAACCCAGGGGAATTCTAGATCAGCCTGGACACATTTTCTTCCCTTTGCCCTTTGAGAGGTGCTACTATGCACCACTAGGAAAACGCACAGATACTCCCACTCATTTATTCCCTCAGCTGCTAAACACTGGGAAGTGACTGAAGCTGATTGCTATTTATTGTGTGTTATATTCAAGATTCAAGAATATTTTTATTTGTCCCGGAGGAAATTTGTCTTGGACAAACACACAGCTGCCACAGAACAACCAACACGACATTGACAGTTTCATACAGGGGATGACAATACACATAGAAATACATAAAGTGCATAAAGTGCACTACCTAATGTGCAAACCCAAGGTGCGACCATAAGTGCCTCTCTCCAAACATACATACACACATGCACACACAATATTCTTTCTTATCATCTTAGAAATTTCATCATTATTATTTTATATTGCTGTCATACGCTGATATGAACATTTTGCATTTGTTTGTTTGTTTCTAATTGTTTGGATGTTCAGTAAGGCAGGTAACTGAACTGAATTGCCCTTTGGGGATTATTAACGTAAGTCTGAATCTGAATGTGAAAGCTGGAACACATATTAACTTCTGATTGTCTACATTTGTTAAAAACCATTAAGCCTCAGCCTCAGCTATAGTCTTAAAGCAGTACATGGCTTTCCTTTTTGAATGTTCATTCCCTCTTATTTCTCAGTGCCAACTAGCCTCTAAAACTCATTTCATTTTACTCTAATTTTGCTGCCAGACAACAAGCAGAAGTCAATGCAGAACCATGCCAACAGACAGAAAGTGTTAGGTGTAAGCTGTGGGCCTGTTAGTCCCCTTGAATGGATGGAATGACGGTGGTGATTATCCTGTCATGACACAGCAATTAAACAGAGGTATTTAAAGCTGGCTCTGATCTTGGAAGATTCCTCAAATGATAGGCTCACTTCCCACTCTTGTCCAGCAGTATTCTCTCCTTTTCTGTGTGGGTGTAATTTACTATTGAAATAGAGGGAACATGAATTTGCATATGGCCAACACCAAGTGGTTCCAGACTGTAGGAGCTGTTTATGTGAGCACTCTGTAATAGAAGGATTACATCAGTTCATCTCATCCCTTTAATTTAACGGTGACTCAAAAGAGACAGAGAAACAAGCAAAAACTCATATTAGATTTTTTTTCCCCCCAATTTGTCCTTAAGGAAAAAAATGTCATTAAAATCTTCATTTTATAAGAAACATAAATTCTTCTTCAACATTCACTTAATAATAATAATCAATAATAAATGTTCAAGATCTCATTAAAAATTGACATGTCCTCTCCAAACCTCACTGAATAATTTGAACCATAAATATACAAATATTGCATATTTCCGAAGTTTTATTAGCTTTAGAGCCTGACACATCTGCCTGTCTGGCATTGGTCCCATTCTAACTCATTTCCACTGTGCATATATTGGGTAGAGCTAATGTCAGTCATCTATCTGATAATGGTCAGGGCTGGTGTGGTTTGACATGATAATGTGCCGTGGCAGCTGCATGTCCAACAGTAGCTTTGTCCATAACTGTTGGTGTGATTGGCTGAAGGTCAATCCAAGTGTGTTCAGAGCCATTTTGGTCTGAGTGTGTTAAAAACAGCCTTTGGAAATCAAAAATGAACAGAGAGAACCCAGACTAATTGTCATTCATGAATTATTCTGGCAATAGCAAGCAAGACATTTATCTGTGGGACATGTCTTCTTTGTCCTTGTCCTTCCAGATCTACTTTCAGTTTTTATTTACTGATGGCTTTAAACTTTCAGATCACTCTTTTGACATTGGACAGGACTCGCTCCATAAATTCAGGGATTTAACTCTTTCACTTAAGCCAAAGAATCGAAGACTGTCAAAACTCCCCACAGATATAATACTGCATGGTGAAAGTCAAAGACAAAGATGAAATCTTTAAAACTTTAAGATTTTTTAAGAATCAAGTAAAGTGGCTCTATTGTTTCCTGTTTGTAAAAAGTCATCCAAAAACTAGAAGCAATACAAGCTAAAATATTGTGTTGATATGTTGAAGGTACACAGTAGCTGGGTTTCCATTACAGTGTTCTGCAAAATAAAACTGATATTTATACAATTCCAACAAAGTAGGTGTGCAGCAGGATTTTCATTTAAGGAATGATGTGGGTAAATGTTAAAATTCAGTATCCTATCGATCTGCGGGGGG
>JAPSES010000105.1:15390933-15406725 GCA_029822895.1 Maxillicosta whitleyi | reverse complement strand
GTGTGTGTGTGTGTGTGTGTGTGTGTGTGTGTGTGTGTGTGTGTGTGTGTGTGTGTGTGTGTGTGTGTGTGCTCCATGGTGGGGATGCTTCAATGACTCCCTCCGCAGGTTTTTTTGCTCATGCACAAGTTTTAATCTGTTATAACCACAGGCTTCATCTTCACACAGACAGATGGGCCACAGGAATAAATAACACACAATAACTGCTGAAAAAAACCCCACAGGTCTTCATGAAAAAAAGCCTTAAACTGGCTTTTAAACTCAGTCCAATTGAAATGCATCTTCATTGTATTTGTCTCTGTACATTTTATTTTCTATTTTACACAACAGATCTTCTAATTTTCACATTTTTTCTTTTCTTTTTTTTCTTTTTTTGGAGTTGTCCTCGTTCTGACAACATTTAAAAAAGGTCTGAACTTGGTCCTAATCTTTGCTTTTTCTACGACTTTCTCTGCCAGACTTCAGCTCCATCAGCTCCACCTCGTGTTTCGCCGCCGTTTCCAACACTTTCTGCTTATTATAGAAGACGACAAAGTTATTTATGATGGGGTGGATGGGTAGAGCGATGGCTATGACCCCGCACAGGAAGCTCACAGCCGCGTTGCACTTGCCGAGGGTGGTTTTCGGATAGATGTCCCCGTAACCCACGGTGGTCATGGTGATGATGGCCCACCAGAAAGACTGCGGGATGCTCCTGAACAGGGTCTCCGGGTGACTCTGCTCCATGGTGTAGGCAAGAGCTGAGAACACGAAGATCCCGACGCCCATGTACATGAGGAGCAGCCCCAGTTCTTTAAGGCTCCTTTTCAGCGCGTAGGTCAGAGTCTGCAGCCCGGAGGAGTGGCGCGCCAGCTTGAAGATACGCGCGATACGCATGATGCGCAGAGCTTGGACAGCCTGTTGGACATTAGCCAGCTCCATGATAGACGTGGTCCCGAGGTACGTTAAGGACAGAACGACATAGAAAGGCATAATAGCCATAAAGTCTATAATGTTCATGATGGAGAGCGCGAAGTGAAGCTTGTTCGGAGCTGAGGCAAGACGCAGCAGGTACTCCGCCGTGAACCATAGCATACACGCAGTCTCGATCGCCTCCAAGGTCGGGTGTTCCACAAGCTTGCCCTCAGAGTCTGCCACTTGGAGCTCCGGGATGGTTCCCACGCACATCACCACCGCGGACACGAGGATGGAAAGGAAGGATGCGATGGCAATGACGCGCGCCGGGAGAGAAGACTCCGGCTTCTCCATCAGCCTCCACAGGAACCTCTGGCACCGCTGGGCGCGCGTAACACACTGCTCCACCTCCCGAGCCTCCAGAATCACTTTCACCTTGCAGGCAATCTCATTCATCTCGTCCTCCTTCTCGCTTAAGTAACTTTTACAGCACTCGTCTAAAACACTTTGGTCTATCTTCCAGAACTCCATCTCTTTGATGAAACAAATTGGACAAATGCCGCTTCTGATGTGGATTTCATCGAAGTAGTAAACGTCGATGATACACTTGAAGGCATCAGGGTCACGGTCGAAGTAGAACTCTTTTCTGCCAGGATCGAAATCATCACAAAGCGACGCGATGCCTTCAGAATCTCCATCTGAACAGTTCAGTAACTCCGCCAGTCTGCTCTCCGGGTAGCGGTTCAGAACATCCCCGAACAGCACCACTCTGACTCCGCCAATATTCACAGCGATCTCATCCTCACCATCTGAGCATGATCCATTTCTGTATTTTGGTTTCGGAATCGTCCACATTTTACTCCGTATTTACGATAGTAAAAGTCTGTCCTAATGTGTAGTTTGGTAACAAGTCGTCCTAGCCAGAATTAGTGTCCATTATTTCAGTGCGTAAAATGATTCCTCCTCAGACTGATCTGTGAAATGAATGGCACAGCTTGAGCGGGTAGCATTTCCAAACACTTCCCACCTCTCTCTCTCTCTCTCTCTCTCTCTCTCTCTCTCTCTCTCGCACACACATACACGCACACACACACAGAGGTGAGAGAAACAAATCGTTACATTCACTTCTGTCATTTCTTGTCATGTCTGGGAGATGCAATATGCAGCCTGTTTGGGTATTTGGATCAGTGAATAAACAAAACATCATTTATAATCATTCCTATTAACACTGTGACCTTCTTTAGAGGTTACAGGACTGTTATTCACGGACATTTGCCTCAGTAAAATTTACTCAAATTGAAGAAAATGTTACTCTACTCAGATAACATTTAGTCCTTCTCTAAAAAGAGTCAAACTTACTATTTAGGTAGAGCTCTGCAAACTCAATATAGAGCCAAATTTACTCTTATTGAGGAAAAGACTTTTGACTGGAATAAACACTCAGTATTTTTTCCTTTGTATAATACAAATGCACAGACAGATCAGTTTTTAGAATGAAAAGTGTCAGTATACAAAGCAAATATTTCAACATATACAATACTAGGTGAATATAATTAATAATTTATTTGATGAATACTGTGACATTGTGCTGCAAAGAACAAAGGTAGTGCACTCTCTGGTGACCATGGACTGTATAGCAGGACATTTACAAACATTCTGATCAAATTTTAAATTGAACATTTTAAGCATAATACAGCTTCCCAGAAGAAAATATAATACACAGAGAAATGTATGAGTCTTGTGAATGATGTGCAATCCACAATATTATACATAATGGGTTTAAAGCAGGGGTGTGAAACATACGGCCGGGGGGACAAAACTGATCTGATCCAGCCCACAGAATGAATTTGAAAAATGAAAAAAAATTAGACTGGAGATGTGAGCAGTTAAGGGTATTAAATAGCATTATGAAAATATTTACATTTACAAACTATCCTCACAATAAAATGTGAATAACCCAAACAAACAAGAACAACCTTAAACAAACAAAAAAAAAGTTATTTTAACAAAATAATAGATTCACTGTGATCTGTAAGTTGTGTTAATGATAAGCTGAGATGTAATACTATTGAAATTGCATGTGATTTTTCTTCAGAAATGTCAGGTTGTATCATGGTTGTTCAGCTTATTCATATTTTCACACTAAAATGAAGTGAAAAATTTGGATCATTATTATTGTTATTATTATTATCATTATTGTGAAGGTTATTATGCCTTCTGGTCCAGTCCACTTGAGATCACATTGGGCTGTATGTGGCCCCTGAACTAAAAGGAGTTTGAATTTCCAAAGCTCATGTATAATACCTGCACTTCCATCTGGTATCTTATGTTAGAGCCTGTTGTCACTGCTCCATCAGTCAGTCATGGTCCTTCACGGGCTGTTCCGGCACCAGCACTTATTGGTTTGTCCAGTTTAGTGGGCTGTGGTGGACTGGTCACTGAGCCGTGCAGCAGACACCCGTCTAAGATGACACATTATCGGCCAGTGCTGGGTCATGTCTTTAGGACAACGATGGACTTCGAAGCTTACAGCTGCACAAACAAGCACCAACACATGCTTTTCACTCAGTCTGGCTCACTGACTGCTGCTGGTTTACTTGCACTCGTCACCCAGACTCAACACGAGCATGTCACTTTCGGCTGACAATGGCTGCTCCCCATAGGTTCTGCCCACCTGTGTAATTCACGTAATAAAAAGTTCCGATGTGGTGCATTTATGGCGATTTTTTTAACTGAATTTGTGCCTCTTTCGATTATAACTAATACACAAAGCACAATTGATGTTGTAATGTTGACCAGTACAAGTACATTTAAAGGTTTCAAAGTAGTTTACCTGCCTGAAGCTGGATATTAATATTTACAGTGGATTTACTTTTAAGAATAGCTTCAGCAAGTACTTTAGATATCCGACAAATGTTCTGTAGATAACATGTTCCAAAGTGTAGTAGTCCATGTGCTGCCAACACTGTGGCTGAAGACGTGTTCATATGTGCAAAGATCCACTCCTCCACTGTCCTGGGAAGACGGTCAGCTCTCCAAGATCATGAGAAATGTTGAAAACTGAGATAGTGAAGGACATAATCCATAGGTGTAAGTTTAGAGCTGAGAATAAGCCACTGTCTGATCAGCACATGTCTTCGATGCTCCTCTGAACGGCTGATTGCTAGCTGATCTCCAGCATGTTGGTGTTGATATGAAAGGAGATGTAGGAGAAGTACTCCTGCTGACTGAGTCCTGGAATGTCACAGCTCATCTGCGTGACAAAGAAACACAGACAAAAGTCAGCTTTAAATACCTAGAACCTGAAAAGAAAATAATCCCAGCAGTGAGTGAAATGGACCGTCCATGTGTAGGAAGTTCTTCTCATATGTCGCTGTGTTTTATCATATTCACTTTGATCATCTATAGCCACTTTTATACAAAGATCCTGGAAAAAAGTTGAAATGGTGATCCCACGTTTTTTTCCACCAATGACTGATTTCCACATTCAATCCAAAGGAGCAGCAGCAGCTGTGATGAGTGAGACAGGCTGGACTTTTATACAGTGGAAATGCATTCTGGAATCAAACGGACAGGGGCACTACCAATTTTGCAATTTTGGGCCCCATGAAAGGTAAATGTTGTGGACCCTTCTTGAAATTCAGTATCTTTTTGATCTGTCAGCGTGTGTGTGTGTGTGTATGTGTGCGTGCGTGTCTGTGTGTTGGGGGGGGGGGTTGACTAACATAACTTATGCTAGCGTGAAACTTAACATGCTTTCAATGTCCGACTCCCGACATCGATGCCTCTATTATACACCAGATGTAACACAACATTTTCACGATTTCTGGACCCCCTCCACTACTCTATGGGCCCCCCAAAAAATGCTGTGCCTCATGAATTTGTCATGTTTACCCCCCCTTTATGGTGCTCCAGGGCAGTGACACAGTGTAGCGTATAGTGTGATGTATAACTTGTGCCTTGGAAATACCCTGAGCATAGCATTAGCATTAGCATTTGCTAACCACACCAGAGTCTTTCGCTGTTCCACAAATGTTAGCCTTGACAGAGTCCTCCGCCCGAAGTGACAGCAGCTCGCATACGTCAGCATCTCCCTAGTTTAATATCTGTCTGGTCACATTAATATGTTTGTTGACTGTACAGAGCCCACGCTCATTTTTAAATCATACAAGTCACACATTCAAAACATCATCAAAACGTCACACCTTGGTTGCGGAATGAGAGGTGTTCCTTTTACACAGCGTTCCAGAATCATGATTCCACCTTTACCACGGCTCTGTTACTACCTCCAGAGGCGTTACAGAGCCGTGGTAAAAGTGGGACCAAATGATCCCACCATTTCATTGACCTTCGCTCTGGAATAAAGGTCAAATATTCCCTGTGTAAAAGGGTCTTATGTCTTTATTTGCTGCAGTATGAACAGTAGTGAACAGTAGTCCACAGTTTCACCTCTCATTGTGGTTCGACCAGGCCACAGATGGATTTGCATGAGACAGATGTCATTTTAAGTGGGAGGGACAGCAGATGGTTCACAAACACTCGCTCTTTCTCAGACAGTATCATGAAACCTGCCTAGACAATTATGCCACTGAGTGTGCTGTCACTGGAAAATTAAAATGGAAGGAACAGAATAATATCATCACGTTTTTAGTAACGATTTCATTGTGAATATGTGTTAAAGCTGACACTATGACTAATGAAAAAGCTTTCAGAAACACCCATTCTTCCATGGCTCGTTGAATTTCACAGCAGTGCTTCCAAAACATTTTCAATTCAAAACTCAAATTGTCAGTTTTGTGTCTCCTTCGTATATTAATTATAAACTTAGATTACAAATTACCATAAGGTCTACATTTTTCTCTATCATCAAAATAACGCTGAAATAATAATGCTCATTTTTGTGGTGTTGTTTTATGTAAATGTTTGTTGCTTTTGTCTTGTTGCTGCGTCCTCTCCCTACATTTACGTCAGGTCAGCATTTATAAACTTATTCCACTGAAAATCTTCTTCAAAATTCCATATAGTATGAATATTATGTATTTTATTGTAACAATTGCTGACCAAATAAAACACTTCTGGGACTCATTTTGTATCCTGATCTGAAGTTTATCCAACACAGTGTTTCCTCTATGGGTGTTTGACTGTACATCATACTGATGTTTTATAATGACCAATGTGTTAATATGTAGTATTTGAATATTGAGATTAATCTAATTTTAATCATTTCACATTAGAGCCTAATAAAGACTAGACTCTACAAAGTGCTCCCTGGTGGTCAAACTAAGTAAAAGTGACAATGTAATGTAATATTAAGTAGAAACAGTGGGTGTAGAAACCTTAGGCTTCACATCAGTGTATTGGTCACCTTTGGACGCACAATACTACCAGCACACCGGTGAGACGACGTGTACAATAAGTTAGTGACAGCCGGTCTGTGATGGCCTTTTGTTGCAGCCTTCCAGGTGTTTGTTTTTTCCCATTTCTATCAGACAATAAAACGAGACTGTACGACCAGCATTCTGCATAAACCACTGAAAACACAGTAGTTGACTCAAAATATTAGTTTTAATGTTGTGATTCAAAACCTGAAGGGAATAGTTTTGGTACCGAAGCAAACTGTTGGTGGACGACAAACCTCATTCAGATGAAAGACTGAGAGTTACAGAAGATCCAGAAAATACCCACAGCCATCAGACTATAGAAGGCCTCTGTTATATGAGTCATGGACTGATAATAGCATTGATCTGTCTGTCTTTCTTTCTTTCTTTCTTTATTTATTTATTTATTTATTTCGTTTTAGTGACCTGATGAAAAAAGTGAACCGTCCCCTGAGAATCAAAGTTAATCATGACCTTAAGACCAGTTAAGTTCAAAAGGTTGTGTCCATTATCCCTGTATCGTAAAACAGAATAATGAACACATTCTTTTCTGTCAGTTCCAAACAGCCTACAGTTTAGCAAAACCTCCACTTTAGCGCAAATTTAGTTTAATTTACTACGTCATATTTTAATGACTAACAAATGTTTAGCACTGAGTCCAACTGAACAAATAAAATGACAACAAAAAAGCCATGAAAAACCTCACCTTTGACCATTTGGTCATCACATCACATTATTATTACTATCTTATATTATATTATCTTATTGTGTTTATACCAACTGTATTTGTCTGAAATTTATTTTGTAACTGCCACATATACTCTTGGAATTGCATTATGAGATGATTGTGACAGTGACGTTTGACCTTTGGCCATCGAAATATAATCTGTTCATCAATGAGTTCAGTTGGATCTAAACATAGCATAACCTGTCAGGCAGTTCTTAATGTAATAGGGGCTGATGGATGTTTTTGAAGCACGGGTGAATCTAAAACATTTTAGTTTATACAGGAATCGGTACACAGTATTCTGGATAATAGTCTGTATCTGTGCGTCCATCCGCCAAAATGCCGATTTTTGCTGAATAATTATGGTTGTGTAAACAGCCAAATCAGTGACTAGTGACTATTTCCACTCAAAATGACACACTTTGTTAATCTGCTGTAGAAGGAAAGCAGTAGCTTATGCCACATTAACCCACAATGAGCCAAACATCCACCAGAAACCAAAAGCATTTACTGATCTAAAGTTTGTCATCTTTTCATGGTCATCAGATATGACCCATTGGGACATTCAGAGGCTCCGTAGTTACCATGGAAACACCATCATCTGCTACAATATTGATTTACCAGTAAAACCCATGGAGTTGGATCAGTGACAGTGACTGGACACATTTGTTTTTATGTTCAATAACGATAAATTTTGCAGAAAATTGTATGGTTTTCTCTATTTTCGATATAATAACCCTCAACATCTACATAATCAGTAAATTAAATCACGTAAAAATGCAAAATAGAGAGCATAATATTGGAATAATAGGTGATAAATTACTTAAGAAAGGTTAAAAAAAATGTAAAAATTAATTTGGGAGCTGCCACAAAAACAACACCGGGTCTTCATGGGTTAAAATGAAATAAATAATTAGAATGTATACGTGGAATCTTACATCTGTCTTGCTGACAACGAAACTAGGGTCCAGGTGCATGAACAGCGAGGCAAGTTCTTCTCTCAGTTTCTTGGAACGCTTCTTGTCAGTCTGCAGCAGAAGAGCCTGAAACCTCACTGGTAATCCATACCTGCCAGGGAATAACATCGTGATTTTACTCAGACATACATAGAACCGAACAGAACACGAGAATTATCATAAAGTTACTACAACACTGACCGGAGGACTGACTCCACAAACACCCTCAGTGCTTTCAAGTGAATCCAGGCAACAAATACCTCACTGAAATTCCGCTTCAGCCAATGCACAAACTTCCCCTATGAAGGAGGCGTGCACAGTTTACACTAAAGTACACAACAACGCACACGCAGCTCAACTTTTCAGAGATGACGCTTAACTCACATATTGGTCCTTCTTGTGAACACTGAGCTGCTTCATCTCCAGCAGCTTTTGCTCCTCCAGATCAAAGCAGTACTCGCGCACAGTGAACCTGTGTGGATCATAGGCTACACTATGGTAATTGACACAGACAACATGAATCTGACTTGATGCTGTATTTTCTGGCAATACATCCTGCTTACTTGCTCTGCTCAGCTTTGGCTTTGAACTGACGCACAGCTCTTTTGAAAAGTGTAACTGAGAAAACACCTGCTTCTTTTTCCTCATAGAGCTTCCTGTCGGTTACGAAGAAAAATGATAACAAAACACAGCGACACATGGCATCATGCAATGTCAGGAAACGGAGAAAGATGACAATAGATCCAGAATGCAAAAAATGACATATCGCACTATAATATCGACCTGATGCTTGGTCAGAGTTGAAGTTTGGGATAAAATGAGCATTTGTTCCTCTCTGTGCCGTTCACCCGTACAGAACTGGGTAAAAGGGCATTTGTCCACTTTCCTCCTTACACATTAAATGTGTTGCTAAAAGACTGGAAACTGACTGAAGTGATCTCCTTGCATGCTTTTAAATCCAAACTCAAAGTGCTATAGAGACTAACTCAATGTCTTGCACTTTTTTTCCTTAGTTTGACTTGTCCTGTAAATTCTTGCATGTTGTAACTGTGTGTTGTATTTCATGCTGCCTCTTGGCCAGGACTCCCTTGAAAAAGAGCTTCTTAATTTCAATGGGATCTTTTTTCCTGGTTAAATGAAGGTTAAATTAAAAAAAAAAAAAGAGTGTTCTGCAACTTAAACTCTATAAAACCATTAAATTGAATATATATACAGTATGTTATTGTTGGTACAAATATTATTTTATTTATGAAAAATGGAAAGGAAGGTGGAAGACATTTGGTCAAGTTTCACAGCTTTAACATCTTAACCACAGGGCTGCGGCGTACACATTTAATACAACAGACAACTTTTAAAGACTCCATTTCACAGAATATCAAATTATAAATTATATGGGAGTATTTTGTTTCTTATTTGCCCATACACACTCACAATCATAAGCAAACTAATACACCCCCCACCCCATCCTCCACCCCCAGTGACCTCAAACTCTTGTCAGAGCAACTGTTGGATTTTTAGCAAACGCTGCAGAAACTGAAATCAGAGGCAAAACACCACGGTTCTAGATGTCTGTTCTTTGTCCACATAAATAGATTAAGTATACAGATAGATGTGCTGATGCTGTTTCATGTTGCCATGGCTTCAATGGTGAGCCACAGTAGTGCAGAGCAGTAGAGTCACATATCTGATCAGTGATATGTACTGACAGCTGTGAGTTGTGTTTAATTCTTCTACCTGCTTCAATCAGACAGTAATAAACCATAGTCTGCATCATTTTGTTACTGATTCCTTTTACATCACTAGAAAAACATTTTGTCAGTTTGGATCCCCCCCCCCCCCCAATGCCAAAAACAAAAACTGAGGCTTTGAGGGGATATTAACACTACCATTCACTATGAAACAGAAAAAAGAAGTGCGTTCAGAGCAGCAGTAGAAATATGGCTGTACAACATGTCTGACTCTGCCAATGTTGAGATACGTATATGGGACTCATTCATAGGTGCGTAAACACACTGGCTTCAATTGGGATATGATTATACACTAATAAAAACATAATTATGAATATTGTATTCCATTTCTGCAGTTATGTTGTAGATTTTTAAGTCTCTAAATCTCTGGACTTTTATAGTTGCCAGTTGCTCCAGTGAAAGTTTAAACATTAAAAATGTGTCTGTCTGGTAAATCTGTGCTACACATGTCTTATTTATGTGTGTGTGTGTGTGTGTGTGTGTATTTAGTCTTCTTTTGTATACACTTTACTCTTTATTTTTATATTAGTACTAATTTGATACTGATAGCTTGTTGTATTAGCATCCACTAATAATACCCTGTATACTGACCACTGTACTGCTAATCTGCTAATCATTAGTGTTTCCTTTGTGTTTAATGTCTCATTGGATAAATAGAATATAAAGAACACACACACAAAAAAAAAAACCAACCCAAAACAAAACAAGAAATTACCTGTTCTACCAAAACTCACCTACATCACCCATGTTTGATGGATAGCACATTATTCTAGTTTGCACTGATACCGTAAATGCTGTTTGCTCTCCCAGTCTCTACAGGGACATTAAATTGCGCTGTCATGCAGATGTAGGACTGGAAACGTTGAAGAGCTGCAGGGCTGACCAGTGGGGACTCTTAACGTTACTTTAGAGGGTGTTTAACACAGGAAAACATAAGAATGCTGTTACAAGAGTGTTGCCCTGTAACCTTTTTTTCATTTTGCTGTGCCTTAGCTGATAGTCCATAAATCTCTTTTCCATGTAAGGCAAACTTATTATGACCCATATTAAGATTCTGACGCCTGAGAGGGTTTTTTTTTTTTTTTGCGGAAAAAGTCATTTCCTTTCCAGCCACCGATCCAAACCAAGCTCTTACTTTCTGCGGGTAAGGGAACACTTGTGGTTAGCCTGACCTTTTGAATGCTAAAGAGCAGGTACTCTGAGCTTTGCCTGGACACTTGTACTTGGATCAAATGGACATGCTTGTGTTGCGGCCAGGAGTGTAAAAACATGGCTCACCTGCTGGAGCGCGGAACCACAAATTCTGACAGTGATTCATAGGTCCTCTCCCACTGTATGTAACCCCCCCTGTAAGCAAATCCATAGAAACACAAAGATTTACAACTAAAAACGGGGGGGAAATCAGGTTATCTGGTCAGCGTGTGTCACTGACCTGTTCACAACTACTAGTAGAGTAGTGAGGTACTCAGACACCACCAGATCCTCTTTCCTCACTATTTCATTCAGACTGCGGGTGTGCAGTGTCCCCCTAGAAAGACAGATACTCCAATTTATACATAGAAAACAAATAAATTATCTGAATATTACTTTATCACATGTGATGTCGCTCACTGATGTTTGAGCTCAAGGTTTTGAAGGCTGCTTTTCACATTGTTGTACGCTGCAGATCGAGATTTTAGTTCTGTCTCCACCTGTGAAACTTCCTGACACACAAAAACAGATGGAACCATCAAACGTATACATCAAGTCAAAATGAACTCATTTATATGTCACCGTTAATGACATCTGTTATGTATGCACACTTTCAGTACACTATGGTCTTCTGAATATTGACTTTCTACATATTAAAGACGTGATGATCAAAATTCTTCTTCTTCTTCTCATTATTATTCATTATAATTTGTATTATCATTCATTTGTACCTTATTGATGAGCTCTGCCAGGCTGGAAAGAGGCAGAGCTGTGGGATACTTGCCCATATCCCACTGAAACTTTGTCACATAGCTCAGCAGGTCCACTACAAAACACACACACACACACACACACACATAAGTATCATAAACTGAAAAGTGCAAATAACTGGACGGACACACCACCACACACTGACATGTCATTCAGAAAACAAGAAGGTTAAAGCGCAGTGCAAATACACAGTCTATACAATATATAAGAGGTCACACAGCACCACAGTCAGAGGGCAAACAGAAATACCCCTTAATGACTTGAGGTAAGCTCTCAGGGGTGACAAGGGGGCTTTTTCACTCCTTCCGTGGTCTAATAATGACAAAATATGGAGGCAGTACAAAGGTGAATAAATAAACATGGGTTCTTTATACTTTAAATGTGTGTGAAATGGGCGTTGCTCTGTAGATCTTATTTGCACTCTGCATGTTGCCTGAGGCTTCTACGCACTTACTTAATGAGTTTCTATACGGTGTAATTAACACCTTAACTATGTCTGTGTGTGTGTGTGTGTGTGTGTGTGTGTGTGTGTGTGTGTGCGTGCGTGTGTGTGTGACTCACCTCCATTGGCTAAGGCATTCTCCAGCACTTTGTCATTGGATTGCTCCATCACCTCCTTCATACATTGACATGTTTTTTTAATCACACTGACCATGCAACAGAAAAAGCAGAGTATTTACAGAACATGCATTTCATTCTCTATCACTTTTAATAATTCATGAATTTCCTAGAAATGTCTTTTCTCAAATTCACCAGTGATTGACATGGAGGCGCAAAATGAACTATTAATGTGGGTGCAAGGTTTTATTTATTCAAGTAAAAGCCTTCAGTTAAAGACAGGTTTAGAAAGTGATGGACTTTCACACAGAAATCTAAGGTAGGTCAGCTTATACAGTATGCATAACTCTCTCTGGCCGGGTCCCTCTAGACTTAATTTTAAAGTTATAAATAAGCTTTAGCATGCACACTGACACCGCATCAGCTGAGACAGACCAACAATGAATTTAAAATCAGCAGGGAAAACTAACCGTCAGCTGCCCCTGACCATCAATTAATCATGGTTCCGACCGCACACAAGCGCAAAGTTTCACGTCTTAATTAAGGACAAAGCCGCACATTAAGGTACAAACATTTAGTGACCATTGAGGCAAAAAGGTTTCGTGCTCAATGTTATTTGTGGTGATGGCACTTTTTTTTTTTTTACCTTTCAGTCAGCGTATCAAGCTTGGAGAGATCATCTGACACGCTGAGCAGACTGTCCAGTATTCCCACCTGAGGTCACAGCATACACAGCACATTTATTGTTACTGTAGATGATATATAGGTGGCTCAAGTCTTCAAAACATCAGCAAGAGCTCTGCATTGTAAACATACTGGCTTTGTATTAAGCCAGTAGCAGACACATGTTTTGTTCTATAGCACATCTGATTTTTATACATTTAAATTCTTGATAAAAGTATCTAGCTGCTGTGTTTTCTGAGAGCCACAGTCCACTGTGATCATGCTGAGTAAAATGGGTCAGATGGAAATTTTGCCTCAAACTGTAGAGAGCAACCTGAGCCTTTATCCCTTCACCAGAGAAGGACACCAAACACCATCACCCTCCTCAACTACACTCTACTGTACCCTCACAGGTACTGAACTAACATACCCTTCCTTTGTTTTTTGACAATACACATCTTATGATAGAACACAAGTGCTCTTCTCTGTCTGACAACACATTTTCTTTGTTCACGTCACTCATCTATCCTCAGAGTCTTAGTAGATGGCACACAGCCTATTCTTACCTTGAGATCTGGAATGGAGAACTTGCAGCAGGAGGCCTGGTTTGTTTTGGCAACGGTGTGTTTGAGTTTCTCTACACTGGTTAAACTGGTCTTATCCAGTGGGACAGAAATCAGCCACAGGTCTGTCATGATTCCCTGTGTTTAGAGACCACTCCACCAAAAATCCTCCCAAAAAGATTGGGCGTTGGCACTCCACACACTGTAAGAAGAACTGAATTATCAGAAAACTTATTTAGTCTATGCTCGTGTTGTAAAGTGTACTTTTAATAGCATCAATTTAATTACATTTATTTAATTTATTTTAAATAAATATACTCATTACAGAAAACTAACAAACAGTTCTACTACCCCTTTTGTGTTAATGTTTAACTACCAATTCATTAGGCACACAAGCATTTCCAAATAATGGTATAATCTTTTGAATCATGAGTTTTAACTCACCGTCAGGTTATCTTCATGACCGTCCTTTGTCAGTCCCAGAGTCAGTGTTGGGAAAGTCTGAGCAGCAGGCTCACCTGAGACTGACTGACAGCAGCTCACTGTCCTTCAGGATCACACTGAGCTGTTACATCACTCCAGTTGATGTGAGCAAGTAACTACTCAATCATTGTTTACATAATTTATTTAAACATACATATACAAACAAGCTGCTTTTAAATGGTACAAACTGAGCACTTTATTTCAAAGAATAAAGCCCAAAACAATAAGATAAACAGGAAGATTGACATTTATGTAGTCAATTAAGCAAATTAAGTTAATGTCTGATTGCAGTTTGAAACAACTTATATTAATAAAGCCTACATTATGTTTGTAATGCAATGTGTTTGTTTGATTTCTGTAACATTATACATAATAATTATTACATATTATTTTATTTTCCAGCCAACAGCAGTTGAAGAAGTTTAAGAGAAGCTTGCTTTGAAACCCGCATCAATAATAATTTATTGTTATTAAGAAATAAAGAGTTACTCATTTGTAAGGCTGACGTGAAAGTGTAACTTAAACGCCTAAACTTTCTGAGTCAGCTGATACTAAATGACAGCGTTTAAAGTTAACGAGCCTACAGAACGAAACTACATAATATTATTAGTGTCTTAAAATTTTGCATAGAATTACATTATTTTGTCGCATCTATAAAACAATTTCAAAATTGTTTAGACCTCTAGACAAAGCGGATCCTTTTTTTTTTAAAAAAAAAAAAAAAAATCGTTTTCTCTAGTTTCCACACGGACCTATTTGTGGAAACACATGCTCACTTCCTGTTTTTGCGGCTGAGGCAACAACGTGGGTTCAGTGCAGTTCACCTGTGTGTAGTATTAGTGTTATGTATGACCTGCGTTTTGTTTAGCATTTACAATGCAGATATCTAGTGTGAATGATGTCAAGATTTACAATTTGAGCTACGGAAAATCTCTCCCAGAGGTAGGAAGCGCGAGCCGCTGTTTTCCAGCTTTTTAGTTTTAGTTTAGAACTAGCCTGTGGCTAACACAGCTAGCCCCCAGGAGTAGACAGAATGCTTGTTCTCTCGTGACAAAAAAAATAGATAAAGAAACATTACATTAAGACTTAATTTAGAACATTTTAGGCGCTAGCAAGTCCCCTGTTTTTAGCTTAACCTCCGTCACTTGATACAGCTCTTGTATTAGTATGAAAACTGGCGCGTGATGTGGGTGGTCTTATAAGGTGTTTACATAGAGTACAGTATCTGTAACAACTCAATAACTTAGTCAATGTTTAAAATTGATTTAGGACCGAAAGAAAAACTGGTGTCAGCGGAAGGATGAGTAATAAAAATAATGATGAAATGTCATCTTATTCATTCTTACGTGAAACGCTGAAATGCTCAATGATTTTTAACATCTACAGAGTACATGTGATAAATCATCTACAGACACAGTAAAACAGCCGAATTATTGAATATCAACTGAAAAGGTGATGAGTTTTGAATATGATATGAATTGTCTCTAGATTAATTAACAATATGTCATCATACTAACTTAACATTACTAATATATGACATTAACAAATCAAATTCCCTACCACATGCAGATGAACGAAATGGACAAAAATGTATTTATAATTTTATTTATATCCCATGTCCTACCCCTTCTCTACGTTTAATGAAAATAACTTGTGTAGATTTAGTTTGATGCTTCTGACATGCAGACGAAAAACCAAGCCAACAGACATGAGTGTGCACAACATAACTAGTGATTATTATCCAGTGTACATTAAATGTTATAAATATGAATAAATTACAAACAGCGTTATACATCAGTTCATAAATTCATCTGTCTCTTTGGTCTGCAGTGGTTGTCGGATCGAAAGAAAAGACAGCTT
>JAPSES010000105.1:15370526-15389438 GCA_029822895.1 Maxillicosta whitleyi | reverse complement strand
TAACTTAACATTACTAATATATGACATTAACAAATCAAATTCCCTACCACATGCAGATGAACGAAATGGACAAAAATTTATTTATAATTTTATTTATATCCCATGTCCTACCCCTTCTCTACGTTTAATGAAAATAACTTGTGTAGATTTTGTTTGATGCTTCTGACATGCAGACGAAAAACCAAGCCAACAGACATGAGTGTGTACAACATAATTAGTGATTATTATCCAGTGTACATTAAATGTTATAAATATGAATAAATTACAAAGAGCGTTATACATCAGTTCATAAATTCATCTGTCTCTTTGGTCTGCAGTGGTTGTCGGATCGAAAGAAAAGACAGCTTCAAAAGAAAGATGTCGGTAAGTTAGTTTTATTTGATACTTCCAGTTGATATTCTCTAAGGTGTACATTGTTAGTCTGACTTGTTTTCCTATTTGTTATTTAATTACAGATATCCAGCGCAGGATTGAGCTCATCCAGGACTTTGAGATGCCCACAGTGTGCTCCTCTATCAAAGTGTCCAGGGATGGGCAGTACATCCTGGCAGCAGGTACTGTAAGAGGACATGTGGACAGTGTTTTGACAGATCTGTAAAATCACAGGTGGACTGTTTACATTGAAATAGGCATCTGTGGATATTAATGGGGCTTTTCTCTGTTTTCATTCACTTTTTATGAATAACCACCACTCCCAGTGTAATACACAATGCAACACTCACCCTACTTCAGTGCAATAATGCCACCCATGCATCTTGTGTGTAATTTTACCTTGTGTATTTCCTTCTATTACCTGTATATAGCCTTATATATTGTATGTATTATTTCTTATCTGTATAGACTCAGCTTTTTGTATATTTTACGCATAATTAGTAGTATGTGTATATTTAATATTTTATCTTTACCGTTTTTGTACATTGCTAATATTTCTCAGTGTTTTGTGTGATATTTTTATACAGTCTTTTTTGCACTGGTTTTCATTGTCCCTGTAACACTGACAGTAAACATCTATTCTGTTCGTTTCAGGCACTTACAAACCCAGGATCCGCTGTTATGACACGTATCAGTTGTCCCTGAAGTTTGAGCGCTGCTTGGATTCAGATGGTGTGTTACAGTTGACAGGCACATCCTCATTAGACAGCCTCTATGTCATTAATAATACTGGAATATGATGGGTTTCTTTTCTTTCCCCTTAAAGTTGTGGCTTTTGACATCTTGTCTGATGACTACTCCAAGGTAAGACGAGAACAAGGAGAGTTGATGTTGGTATTTTACCACTGAAAGGAAGTTATCTTATTTTAGTAAGGTTTTATTATATATTTTAGTTAACTCACCTGAGTATTACTTACTGTACCTGTTTTCTATGTCTTATGAGCACAAAAGACTGATTTAAAAGCTGTTTATTTCAAGCTTTATTCATTTTCCTAATGTCAATGTGAGACTGTTTGAATCCTCAGTTGTTTTCATTTTCTGCTCTCGCTGTAGTTGGTGTTCCTACACTGTGACCGTTATGTAGAGTTCCACTCCCAGCACGGACACTACTACAAGACACGAATCCCAAAGTTTGGACGGGACTTTTCCTACCACTATCCCTCATGTGACCTCTATTTTGTTGGCACAAGGTATTTGGCGAATCCAGTGATAACGACAGAGACGCTGTTTCGATTGATCCTGTGCCTGTTTGTTTTTGATTGCACTGTTTTATTTTCAGTTCAGAGGTGTACAGACTGAATCTGGAACAAGGGCGCTTCCTTAACTCACTTCAGACAGACGCAGTGTAAGTATTAAGTTGTGCTTTACCACAAGAAGTGTCTGATGATTCCAGTGAAAGAACCCGTGTTTTAATAGTTCATGGATCATAGTTGTACCTCCCAGCATGTGATTTAGTCTGTCTCTGTGGTGTCGTCTGACTAAACTCCCTCTCTTGTCATTGCTGATGTTGTTGATGCGTCCTTTTCTTGCCTTCTTGACCAGGGAGCACAACGTGTGTGACATCAACCCTGTCCATCACTTATTCGCAACAGGAACCTCTGAGGTAAGTGCCAAAGCAGGCTGCCTGTGAAATGAGGCACCAATTATGAGCAGGCTTTATCCGAACTGAAACAGTGACTGTGTTTGGCTGTGCATTAGTAAGTGCCTTTATAACGCTGTTACGTATTCATTAAAATGAAAGCTCATTATAAGAACTGAAATATCCAATTTTATTTGTGTAATCATGCCATATTATTGCCCGTTTTATTAAGCAGATTAAATAAAATTACTCATAGATTTTATTCGGGCAGTTCTCTTGAATCTGTATGTGTGACTTACATAATATTTGTCAGATATTATAGCGTTTTACTCCTAATGCAACATTGTTTTTCCTCACTCTCCATCACACATTGGCTGTGTTGTGATGTAGGCCAATAATTATCTCTGTGATTTACAGTTATGCTAGTGCATGGGTTAGATTGAACCAAATGTTTATTTGGTTTTTTAATTAACTGAGTTTTTTTTTTTTTTGTGTCGCACTATAAATCTTAACACATGAGCATTGTTATGGTCTGATAATGAGAGTTCTACATTTGTGCATTCTCCAGTTGCAGACCTTTTCTCTGCTCTCAGCTCTTTCATGTCACACACCATCTGGCCTGATAAATATAAGCCTGTTACATGATTTCTGTGTGTTAAAGTTCAATTTTTTTCAATCCATCACCTCTCACATGCATTTGAAGCTGCCAGTATAAGACGTTTCCTGTGGTAGTTTGTCATCACGTCTCTTTAAGCCGCTCAGACTGACTATTTGACTTGTGTTGGGTTACACCAGGGACGGGTCGAATGCTGGGACCCCCGTGTACGGACTCGGGTTGGCCTGTTGGACTGTGCCCTGAGCAGCCTCACTGAGGGAACAGAGTAAGGACCAATCCGTCACTGAAGTCGGTGATTTGAGCTGATATCAGCCCGTGGATACATATGTAGCCACATGGCACTTGTTTTCTCTGGCTGTGTCTCTGCTACATGAAAAACAAGCTGCAAGCTGTGCATCATTATGTTGCTTGTGTATCAGTCTTCCATCTGATTTTGATCTTGTTCACAAACAAGCAACAGTGTTACTTTGAGATTGTGCTTCAAACCATATTTCTGCTGTTTTATCAATATTCATGGTATCATCAAATGTTCTTCTGTTTGTTGGAAACAGGGTTCAGGTTTTGCCGTCAGTCAGCGCTCTGAAGTTCAACGGCTCCCTCACCATGGCAGTAGGCACCAGCACAGGGCAGGTGAGCAGAAAACCTACTCAATTAGCTCTGTGTTGAATGAATAAGATAAAATTATAGATTTTTTTTATTGTTATGGTGTACATATAAGGACATTTATTGAGGTAGTTCTCGGCTAAGATGCCAGCTTAAATACTCAAGATAAAATACAAACATGCTATAAGAATATGTACATCATATATGTAAATATAAATGTAAAACAGTATGTAGTGGTTCAACACTCAGCGTTTTCCTAATGTGTACTTGTAACAGCTTGAAATCTGTTGTTGGCATCGGTGTGTCCATCTCTCAGACAGTCAAAACTCTACAACACTGGTCTACGGTTTCATCCTCCTACTTTCCATTTGTTGTTGTTTTGTGTCGGCTGCCCACATGGTGTGAAAGTCCGCCTCTTCTTCCTGTGAACAGTCAACTCATGATAAAGTTGGTGTCCTCTCAAAAGATGCCCTGCTCTCCCAGCTCTGTTGTATTGTTAAAATGTGACACGTAACGAAGTGAATACTCATCATGAACACATTTTCCTTCCATCTTGTTTTAGCATTCGACTCCCACCGTATCTCATGTTCATTTGATTTCTAAAGCGAAGATGAGGGTTTTTTTTCTTTGTCCTTATTTTTGCTCAAAGGTGCTGCTGTACGACCTGCGCTCCAGTCAGCCTCTGTTGGTTAAAGACCACTTCTACAACCTGCCAATCAAATCCCTCCACTTCCACAATCAACTGGACCTGGTTGTGTCTGCTGACTCCAAGATCATTAAAATGTGGAACAAAGACACCGTAAGCCTCAGGAGCAGCAGTGACAGGAAATCAGCTGTTATTATGCTAGTTCCTTTAAAGTCGTTACGTTGTGATTAATTGGACTTAAACTGCATGTGATTGAAAGTGTTTTGTTTATTCTAAGTGCACCTAAGCATTAACATAAACACATGACAGACATTTAACAGTCATCATTGTGTTGTCTCAGACACATTCAAGTTTGTGTTTGTACCAGTGAAACTCAGAAAAAGCCAGATCTGTTCTTTCAGGACTATTATAATGGATGTTCTCCCTTTGGTTTTTCCTCACAGGGCAAAGTGTTCTCATCCATTCAGCCTCAGGCCAACATCAATGATGTTTGCATCTATCCTCACTCAGGTGACAGCAACTGTTTTACACCACACATGTATGCACTCTGTTAAACATGTCTGCAGAAATGAGAAGAATTGTTGGTTAGGTGTTAAAATAAAAAGAAAATTTGATGTTTTTTGTCTGTTAGAAGTTTTGAGTCCATGTGTTACACCCGTGCTGCTCATTTCCACCTCTGGGTGGCGCCATCTGACTGATTCACTGTGTGACCCTGTAGTTCAGTCTTTGCTGTTGTTCTTTCACCAATTTATGCTAAAGATGAGTTTGAACTTGTGAACTCTTTTTTGAAATGATCCTTTTGTTCTTTAGACTTTTAAGTTCTTCCAGAACTGTAACTTAAAACACTTTCCTGCATCGTTCAGCTCACAAATTCAGCTTCTGATCCTGCATCTTGTTCTCATTATTGTCTCATTAGAGTAGAATCTCAATTCTGCCCTTAAGCTATACGAACATCAACTTTAAAAAAAAAAAACCCTAAAACTATTTCGCATTAAAACACATAGTCATATCATGAAAGTCTTCACATGTTCATGACCAAGGCTTTATACAACATTTTAGAGAGCAGTGACTCAGACCTTTTAGGCCCAGGGGAAAGTTTTGGGGCTGTCCTACAATACTTACATGGGTAAATAACAAGATAGTCTTTATTAATGTGACCAGTGTATGAAGTGACAAACTTCATCCTTCAGAATTTAAATTTCAAAAAAAAAAATTAGCCCACTTGATAAATGATGTATGAAAATTAATGTTTTCATGTGAAAGTTCTGTTTTGCTTGATTGGACCCATATATTTGAGAACATTAGAAGAATCTTTTGTCAGTAGGTTCACATGTAAACATGCACCTGTCCACATCCACATGATCCCTTTGAACATCATTCCTTACATAAGTACCATTACTTCATCATCCCTTACATTAGTACCATTATTTCATCATTCCTTACATTAGTACCATTACTTCATGGTACCGAACAAAGCAGGTCCATTCACTGTTCATACACAGGTGGACCTTACAGACCCTTTAGACCACATTGTACCTGATGTTGTTGACTTACTGTCCTCACTCGAACTGTTGCTGTCACTGTTTTTTAATGTGTGTGGAAATGACCAAAAATAGTCACCCGCCCGATAAAGGGTAAATACCACCCTGCTAGCACCTATCCTCATGATGTTCTGTTTACATTCTGTCTCATTAACAGGCATGCTCTTCACTGCTAATGAAGATCCCAAGATGAACACATTCTATATTCCGGTGAGTCTACGGTCATTTACTGTTGTGTGTTCACATCAGCTACAGCTCTCAGGTTAATCACAGTAAAGGATGTGTCAACACCGCTCGCGTATCCACATGTCCAATGAGTGATTCACATAGCTGAAGTTGCGGTTGATAGTTCTGGTTCTGTGTGATGACTACCGCTGGAGAAAGTGTGCTGTCATCATCAGTGTTGACTTTTGACTCAGATATTTTACAGAAGATATGTGCGTATTGTTAATCTGCTTTGTGTAAATATGTACCTTTCAGGCGTGTAGGACAAGGATGTGTGGATCTTTGGACACTGTTCCCTGTATCACAGAGACTTAAAGTTAGTCAGTTAATCCTGTCTGAGTTTATATGAAAATCAGTGCTGTTATTGTTATCATGAGCTGGATTATCTGTCAATCAGTGGGGAAAAAATCAGGACACGTGAAACTGGTATTCGTAAAGGTGGACTTTTGTTCCTGAGTCAAAGTTGAATAGAATGATGTGGTTTGAAATAATTTGTCAAAAAGTGCATCAAGGACAAAATGTTATAAAAGACTTGTAGTTTAGACAGTATTGTAGTTTACAGTATTTTTTTTAATTTCCAAAACATGACAAACACTCACCAAACAGTGGATCAATTCAGAAACAATGAATTTAATATAATGGTATTAGTTCAACAAAAAGTTAAGTAGTAATAGTAGAAATATGTAAAACAACATTTTGTACGTATTTTCACTTTCACTATAAACAGACCCCAAAGATTAAAAAAGCAAACAAATAAAGTAATCAAATAGATATCATTGCCCCTTGTTATCAGTTTTTTATTGCCCAGCCCTGTCATGAGGATATGTTTCACAGAAGTACCACTGCCTTATCTCAAATTAGTTCCGTTCTTTCCACAGTTTCCTTCACTTATTCCACTGTTTATCGTTTTATGAGAAGCGCAGCCTTTGTTTTTGTATCTCAGTGTGCCCTGCCACTTCCTGTCCTGAGATCAGCCTTTTTTATGCTCCAGTTTATGGACTACTTCTTCTGTCGTGTTTCTATGAGGCGCTGCTCTCAGCCTCAGGGTCCGTATACAGCACATTATCCGGGTCGAACAGCTGAACGTGTTATCACATCAGGCCCTGGAAGGTGGGCTCTGTTGACTTTGCCCTCAGTGTTTGACTCCATGTGATGTCACCCTCTGTGTGAACCATTCAACTCACATACAGTATGTATGAGCAGATCTTTGATCCACCGCCCCCCCCTGCCCCCGAGTCTGGGCTAAAACACTTCTGACATCCCATCTAGTGTTAACGTGAAGCTGATGACTCTTAATGTCACGATAATTCTGCAAAGGATGTAGTGGCCTGACACACTGTGTTTACTTTTAATAAATCACATGCAAACGTTGTCAGGCTAAGAGGAATTGACCCCGTCCACCGCTACGTACATGAGCCCACTCAATAGGAAATTGGTGCTCTGCTTGGTCTGTTGTTGTGGCAGATATTTGATAAATAACCAGAGATGATCAAATCTGTGAATCATTGCCTCTTTTCCAATTCCATCTGGGGACAAGCAGATCTTTTCATGTTTTAATGCTTTCGTGAACAAATCCTGCTTTCACTAATCGATTACAAAGTGGTCTGACCAATCTAGTTCAGGGACAAACAACCATTTTCCTATCCTTACAAAGAGTAGTAAATGATAGGAAAAGAAACTCATTAATCCAAAGTGACATCCTAAAGGAAGTTTTTCATCAGCTACAGTTGTGTCTTTAACTGTTTGAAAGCCAAAAAAAAAAACATGTTAATAAATCATCAGGATTGAGAAGCACATATTTTCAGTCATTTAAACTTAGTTGTTAGAGCTCACCACCATACAAGCATCCAATACAGTAGTGACTTTTGACTCTTACGGATTGATTTGTTCATTTAAAGATGCTACATCTGACACCATCTGAGTAGAAATGAATCCAGTCTCAGGAAACTTACTTTAAATCTTCACTAAACTACAGCTGAAGTTGTGATCAGAGCATAGAGGTCATCGTAGTTGGCAGGAGGTTGGTTGTATTGGTGCAATCCATTAATCAGGATGTTCTAATGTCATTTTTGTGAAAATAATTTACAGTTCTTTATTTTGATTTTTTTTTTTACAAGACACAGACAAATTTGCAAACATAGGTTGTGTTAGGCTGCCCTGTCCACATCCAACAGTGTTATTTCACCTGTTTTTTATTCCGTTGACATAAAATTCAGGGTATACATTGATCAGCATCTCTGGAATATGATGCAGTGTTTTTCACCAAACCTGCTAGATTTTAGTCGTTCAAGTAATGCTTGAATGCTTGAATTGCTTCTATCATATCCAAAAAAGAACAACTAAAATGAAAACTACGCATTATAACCAAATAGAAAAAATGTTGTGTTTGCAAAGATGGTGGAGTTTAAGCTATGCAGTTCATTTTTCTGTTTCATAAGTGGGTGTGGTCAGGATTATGAACGCTGTTTAAATATATGAAAGTAGATTCTTAAGATCCAAGTACAATAAGAAAGTAATATCACATGCTTTACTGGTAACTAAATGTATTTTATCTGAATTTTCCTGCTTGTTATAACCTCCAGACAAGAGGTGTGTGTCAAGATTTCTTTTTATCATTTTGTCACAATGTTCCGAAAACGCATAGCTTATGTAAAGTAAGTCCAAGTTGAACTGGTTTCGTAACTCGCATTCACTTCTCCCATTGGAATGAGTGGGAGAGGATCTGCTGTAGTTTCTTAAAGGAGCCAAACGGAGGACAACGTTAGGAAAAGGCTGTGGTTTAGATAATGATACACACATTGTCAGTGTTTTTTTTTTTTTTTTTTACATATTTATAGACATGTTCTGTATTAACCCATGAAGACCTAAACAGTAGCTGGCAACCAAAACGGTCTATTGATCTAAAATATTCAATACCTGTTGATCCACTAATCCTATCAGTACATGTAAATAATTGGTGTAAAATGCAGTTTGTCATCTTTTCATGGTCATCAGATATGAAACATTTGGATCTTCAAAAGCTTGTTAATTACTGTGGAAAGTTTGTCATTTTCTGAAACATTGATTCACCAGTAAAACCCATCAATCTGACTGATTTCTGTTTGTGCAAAGTTATACATTTTGTGTTCATTTTCTGCATTTATGTTGAGATCACCATTATTAGTTCTTTTTTTTTTCCAACTTTTTTTTGCTCAATATAGAATAGGGAAAAAAGAAACAAACATCTGAGACACGATATACAAAACAAATTAAAATATGCAATATAATTTTATTATTGCAAATATTTTACTATATTGATAGATACATGTATGTATCTAGTATTATTAGTTCAATAAATTAACAACATTTAACCTTTATTTGAACTCAGTGAAAATATTTATTTATTCACCGGTAGGTAGATGATTCATCCATTAATCTTCAGATGGGTGCAGCCTGTGAGCACAACTACCATTTACCTACAAACCGCCTTCAGTTTCCTAAAAAGAGTAAACTGTAATGAGTCTAAAATGAGAATGTCGGCCTCAACACAAGTGGTGTCAGTGTACGGTCAGCGCACTTAAAGTGTTTATAGCTCTCAGCTCTGTGAAAAGGAGAAGGTGTGAGAGTTTTTGCTGCATCATCAGTGTTCGGTTACACATCAGCACGATTCTATGGTTCAATGAAAAAGGAAGCGCCGTGATCTCTTTCAGGCCGGCCGCTGAGGCTATATTTGTTTCAATAAATACACTCTAGTTGTAACACTTTGTCAGCAGGCTAAATCTGAAACAGATGTGTGTTTGTCTTTGTGTGTTTAGGCTCTGGGCCCGGCTCCTCGCTGGTGTTCGTTCCTTGATAATCTAACAGAGGAGCTGGAGGAGAGCCCGGAGAGCACGGTTTATGACGACTACAAGTTTGTCACCCGGAAGGACCTGGAAAATCTGGGTAAAAGCCCCACACTTTGTCATTTCAGCGCCGTTCACAGAAACATTCACAGCTATGATTTTCCATGGTTCCTGTGGGGTCTTAAAAAGTCTTAAAAGTTTTTAAAAGGTATAAAATTTGATATGGTAGGTGTTAACCCCACAAATGTAGTAAATCACAAAGGTAATAAAAGTTTACAGCTTGTAAAGTAATAATACAATAACTTTCCCACAAATGTAATACCTCATGTTCCCACTGTGTGCTCCTACCTTCTCCATTGTCATCATAATTATATCCAGACATTTTACCTACACGTTTCAGACATAGGATTCTATTACACTTAATGAGAATAAATAACGTCCAGTTCGTGCTGAAGCTTTTATCATAAAACCTTTGCTACATTTTTGCTACTTACTTTTTGTTTCTCCACAAGTATTTCTAATTAAAAACCTATTAATCTGGAATGAGCACCATGTGGTGTAACTGCAGCATTTGATCATTCCGAAAAGGCAAGTATCCAAAGGACAAGAATATTCACTTACTTACTTAAATGTATATAATGTACTAATATATTACATTTGTGGGAAGTTATTACAATTTTGGTAACTTAAGATTTTTACCCTCCCACAAAAGTAATTGTAAGAGGTAGTTGTTATTACGTTTGTGGGAAAGTTGTTACATTTGTGGGATTATTATGTTAAAAGCTGCACATTTTTATCACGATTGTGGGGAGTTATTGTGTTTGTGGGGTTAACAGTAGGTCTTAAGTTATCTTGCCATAAATTTGTTCACAGTGTTGTGTCTAAATGTGTCTGTTAAATGTCCAAGCTTCTAAGAAAGTAACATTAGTCAACTCAGTTCCACCGTTCAAACCAGGAAGGAACCAATTATTGCTAACTTTGCAGCCTTTAGTGAGTGGTAGGAATCAAGGCGTTAGAGTCAATACAAACATTTTTAAAAGTTGTTCTAAGTGGTCTTAAAAAGGTCTTAACCCTGGAACTCTGATTTACCTTCTTAAAACCACAAAAAAGCCCAAGGAGCCTGAACTTTCTTACAGGCTGGATGAAATGGCAGGACTAGGTTTAGGGAATGACTTTAGGTAAGAATAGTGGTGTGTGTGTAGGGGGAGGGGTGAGTGGGGGTAGAAGGGCTTTGGGACTCACTGGAAGGGTTGAATGAACATTGGAATGCAGGCTCAGCAGTAAAGAGATCAAATGACAAGAAGCAGAAAGGTGGTTGGCTGCTGTGGAATAAAGGCAGGAGAGGGGGCAGGCAGCGAAACAGGGGTGTTGATTTACAGGAGCCGCGTAACGTGGCCCCGTTATGTAACCTTAAGGCAGTCTGGGTGGACTCTGCAGCCCCGACTTCACATTTCTCCATGTCTCTCCAGCTACGCAGTCATTTGCTCGAAGGCTTTGACGTAACCGATGTTGCTTCCAACAGTTTACACAGCGCATGCACTTACTCTGAGAGCGAGTAAAGGCCAGGGTGGAGATCCTGGGATTGTCCTTCATAGTTCCTAGAGAAAGAATGACATGTAGCCACACAAAAGTATATACCTTTCTGAGATTCCATTGATTCATTTTTTTTTTCATCGAAGGTTAAAAGATCTTTAACACTTTAACAACTGCAATCTCTCCTGTGCTTTATTTATGACTTTGAAGCATTCAAAATCTGTAACTCTTGAACCGTTTGCGTCATCCACAAAATTCAAATCTCATTGGAAAGCTGAGATTCTGAACCTTCCAACACTTTACGGCAGCAATGCGGGGTTCTATAACAAGTAGAAAAGAACTGTTTCACATCCTGAATTAACAAAAAAGTGCAAAGCCATGAGATGAATACTGAATGTTCAAAAAGCTTGTTTGAGCAGATATAAAATAGTTGAAAGTTTATTTCTGCAATCTCAGACATTTTACAGTTGTTTCCGATAATTAATGCAAAAAAATTCAAGTTTTTTTCTTTTTTTACTAAAACGCACTGTTTTAAGGTTGTTTTTTTTTTTTTTTTAATAATGATAATTAATGGCCAAAATTTCTCCTGAAAACAAAGGTGCAAAAGAATTGACAAAAAAGGAGTTTTCTGTCATTATTATTGCGAAGAAAACATTAAGGTGGCCTGTTATAATGGCAGTCTTAATGGAGCCTCATTGAGTTGTTATTTGTTTAATCAACAGAGCCTGATATCCAAAAGTTGTTTTTAAAATACATGAATGGAGTTATAGGAAACATCCTGTTGATTTGACAAGTTCTATAAAGTCTTCATAAGTTCTTTCACTATTTAGTCTTGGCTAGTTCACATAAAAGTCTAGGAGTTATACAAGACATCTGTTCATCAACATCTGTTTAATGTACGTGTAAAATACACGCCTTGAATAAAGTAACACAAAGTATAACTATAATTATGGCTGTAACTTTAACTACATTTCCTTTTCAGTATCTGAATGAATTGTTTCTTTTCCTTGTCAGGGTTGTCTCACCTCGTGGGATCCTCCCTCCTGAGAGCCTACATGCACGGCTTTTTCATGGACATCAGGCTTTATCACAAGGTACGTTCGCCGTGTTTTCACTGTGTTTCTTAAATGACTGTAAACCTTTTCAGTGCTCGTCTAGATCTAACAGTGAGGCTTTTAACTGAAACCATGTCAATGCTGTTTTATGTGGCCGCAGGTCAAAAACATGGTGAATCCTTTTGCATATGAAGAGTATCGTAAGGATAAGATCCGCCAGAAGATTGAGGAATCCAGGACCCAGAGGGTGCAGATGAAGGTGGGGGATCCTTTTAAAAAAAGTTATCACATCATATTGCAGTTTCAGTGTCTTAAACTGACTCTGAGGCTTTTCATTATCCACTGACTGTGTCCTTCCCAGTTACAGCACCATTCTTAAAAAAAAAAAAAAGAAAAAGAATAGTTAACCTTTAGCTATCAGTCCACTCTAATGTCAACAAGAATGTGTGTCATAAGTCAGACAGATTAAATTCTGTCTAATGTTTCCAGTGTGTGTGTGTAATCAAATGGGTTTTTTTTCTCTGACTGAGCCAGACGCTGCCCAAGGTGAACAAGGAGCTGGCTCTCAAACTGATGGAGGAGGGTGATGACGAAGCAGAGCTGGCTGCCAGGAAAAAGAAGGGCAAGGTAGGAGAAACATAGGCAGTGAAATAAGAACAGTTGTGTGTCTGTGTTGTTTTCCTTTTCACCTAAATGTCTTTGAGTGCTCTACCTACTGTATCTGAAAACACATCATTCCACTCACCCACTTCATGACGTACAGGAGAACATTCACTGAAAAACTGACTCCACCTAAATGCACCACTGACCGACAGGAAATCATTCCTGTCTGTGACCATCAGACTGTTTAATTCCACCTTATAATCACGTAATTCTAATAACACACAACAATATAGTTGCACACTTATTTGTCTACATTTATTTTAATTGTTGTTTTGATAATATTTGTCTCGCACATATTGAGTGTATAAAAGGGGGGTCAGCCGTGGCCTAGAAGGCTGGAAAGTCGGCTTGTGACCTGCTTTGATTTCCTGAACTGGCAGAAAGTTGTTGGCTGATGCGCCCTTGAGCAAGGCCTTCAATCCCCCCCCCCCCAATTTGCTCCCTGGGCATTTGATATGGATGTTGTGGTGTGTTCCTGCATGTTCTAATGATGGATTAAATGCAGAAGGTCAACTCTGGTGTGTGGTACATGACAAACAGAATCTTAATATTGTGCAAATCATTTGTTCTAATTATGTTCATTGGATTCTTTTAATATGTATATTTGGTACATATATGTAGAGCTACATATGTGAGTGTATTAGGAGCTTTATATTTATATGTTTGAATATACTTCCATGAAACAACTGTAACACTCAATAATTTCTGGTGGCATAAATGACGTATTCTGGTTCTGATAAACCCCAAACTACAGGCTCTACCCAGCATCCTTGGCGACGATCGCTTCAAGATGATGTTTGAAAACCCCGACTACCAGGTGGATGAGCAGAGCGAAGAGTTCCGCCTGCTCAACCCTATTGTCTCAAAGGTCGGCCAGAAGAGGAAGAAGAAGCTGCGTCTTCTGGCTCAACAGGCCTCCGCATCCCAGCAGGTACCACGACGCAGCACTGCCTCCAACGGTCCTACACTGCAGGGTTATTTTAAACCAAATGTTAATAAATGCACATAAACATGAACCCTGAGAGAAAATGAGTAAATATGTGTCAGGTGGAAGTGAGTAACACAACTGATTCTTGGCTTTATGGGTTAGTTCTTGTTTAGCAGAAATTTGAGGTTTTCCACACAGTCAGTTGTTCCTGTCATTTCCCCACAGGCCTCTTGTGATAGTTCTTTTTGCAGATAACTGTCTTATCTACAGGGGTCAATTTTAGGATGAAATGTCAATAAATGATATCTCTGTACAGGAGGCTGAAGAAGAAGATGAAGCCGAGGGCAAAGCCAGCTCTGAGGAGGAAAGCTCAGATGACGACAAGAGCTGGGTGGAAGAGGTGAGGGAGCAGAGGAGGTTATTGCGGCAGGAGGACCGAGACCGACGGCGGCAGGAGAGGAAAGACGCCGACCGAAACACTGTTCTGCTGGAGAGGAAGCAGAACGGTGGGGAGAAGACCTCAAACATGGCCGACAGCAAGAAGAGTCAGCCTGAGTTTTATCAGATTAAAGCCGGGGAAGAATTCCACAGTTTTAATGACGTGGCCCGCAAGCAGAAACTGCAGAAGTAAGTGCGTTGCATAAAAACTGCTGGAGGAGTCTTATGCGTCTCCACATTATCAAATTGCCCTGGGGATTATAAAGGCAAGAGTTGGCTTTTAGCTTATAGGGGTAGAAGAGTTCATCCGGGTGTGTGGAGCCAACAATGAGAAGCATGTTGTAAATGAATGTCAGTAAACGTTCTCAGCAGCTCATTGAATGCGTTTCCTTCTAGGGCTTCTTTGGAGGACCGTCTGAAACTGGAGGAGAGCTCTGGAACTAACAACGCAGCTGATAACGCAGTGGGAAGCAAACAGCTAACTTTTACTCTTAAAAAGGTAAATGACACATTTAGCCTGAGAATGTGTTCACACAGCACATCAGGAATGCACAAATCAATGTCACATTATTCAGCAGTTGGTCCCCACGCTGACAGTTTATACCTGGTACAGGTTCTAGCTGGTTGTGAGGTAATACTTTGGATATACTGAGATGCCTCTGGCAAAACAGAACAAGGAACATGAAGATAATTGAACACATAAAAGTGGAGCTTTGAATGTGAGAATAAATCTTCATACTGTTGGATCCTCTGTAATCTGGCCCAACACATGCTTTACTGTTGTGGTAAGTTTTTGAAACTACGGGACAACAACCTCAACATGATATTAGGATTGTCTTAAATTGTGATATTATTGATTGACACTAAATGTTAGATGTGTAAAAAATATACATACACATATGAAAACAAATGCATGCATTTCAAACGGCGTAAACGTTAATGATTTTATACTTCAATGTATCCGATGCATTATAATAAATCCACCAGAGGGCGCTGCTCTGAATGAACATACTGGCAAAATAGCACAAAGAAGGGTAGAGCAGAATAAGAAGAAATTCAGTGATAACAAACATGGCGATGGCATAAGAGGTATTATTAGTGTTGATAATTAGAAGAGTTAATGTTTGTTCTTGTAATTATAACTGTAGCTTCTCACCAACTCACACAGTCACTCTTTGAAAAGTTCCTAGAAATTATTGCCCTAAGGTCTCGATACTGCCCCTGTGGTTTGTGGTGGTAGTGCACATTCCATTTCTGTAAGCTTCTATGCCTATTTAATGTAGAGCATGAATGAGCCTTAAATCTTTTTTTTTTTTCTAGAAGCCTTTAAGTTCTCATTTGCTTCATTTGGACACGAAATATAGTGAGTTTGTAAATTATTAGCCGTAATTAACAGTTTGCTCATCTGCTGTGTAAAGGCTTTCTGATATCAACTGTTCTGGTATAAGATACCTCTGCATTGGCTTCACGCATTACCCTTCATGCTTCCCCGGTGCAGCCGTTTTACCCAAATACACTCACTTCTTGGCTCAGAAATACAAAATACAGCCTCTGGGATCGCTCTATCTACGTCCAATATGTTACACGGTCACATACCAGTGTATCCTGTCTTTGTCTTCCCCCACAGTCGGAGCAGCAGAGGAAGCAGCAGCAGGCAGAGCGGGATCACCACGAGGAGAGGAAGAAGCTGAGGCGTTCAGCCGGACACCTGAGCAGCGCCCGTGGAAGAGGCTGGGGCGGCAGAGGAAGAGGAAGAGGAAGGTACTGAGGAGACCAGCTCAATCCAGGACCTGAAGCCTCAGTCCTCTGTCAGCACAACAGAGGGTGGACCAGCAGAGTTTAACACATGACACCTCAGAACTGATGAGAGGTTGGAACAGACAGACAGACAGACATCTTCCAGTCCTGGGTGGTCTTTACCATGTGTTTGGTGTTTTCTAAAACTTCAGTGCATATTTAAAATGATTGCTTGTGTGCAAATAACACCCATGTTATTAGCTGAAACACCTCAAAGCACTGTTCCAGGAAAAATGAACATGTAAAGAGTTCAAAGGAACTGTTGTGACTTGTCTCGTCTCAGACGCCTAGTTTCTTATAATGACTCCTCAGTGGAGCCTACAATTTCAGTTTAATGGAGGGGAGAAAATATGTGTATAGTATATTTTTAACGCTCTTTATTATTGTATTTCTGTTAATCCAACACTGGAATAACAGTACTTGTACTATATTATATTTGGTACAACACTTGTTTGTCTCTAGTGTTTTTATTCCTAGAAACAGTTCTTTACCTAGAAAGAGAGCATGCTTTCTTTCTGGAAGTTGAGTCCCTGTTGCGTCAGAAACAGGAGGAGGGGAGGAGAAAACTGTGAATGGGATGAGGAAAGTTTTTTTTTTTTTTTTTTTCCCGCCAACAACTGCAGTTCTTGGAAATGTAAGAGCAGCTTGGGTGTCCTTCCCATCCCCCAGTGTGGCTGCAGTCTGAACCCCCTGATCCAGCATTGGCTCATTTTAAATGTGAGGGAGGGGCATTTCTCAGCCCTCAGCGTGCCAACATAGGCCCATAGGTTCATTTGAAGTCATCTGATGCCACTGCAGGTTTTCACCACGACCCATCTGCTCTGGTGATGTGACGACATAAGCGCCTCTAACTGAAGTAAAAGTCATGATTCAAGTTGTAAACCCCTAAATAAAACCTACAGGGTGTCCACAAAGTCTCTACAATTTAAAGCATTTATTACAAAAGCAACTGATTAGGTATGTTCATCAGGTTTGTTCTATGTACTCAGAGTTTTAGTCACATTTTGGGATCATGTGCAGTCAAATCATTGGTTTGTTTTTTCTACAGTGAGATCAATTACTGCAAATGTTTCACTGAACGAGTACCACAACTGGATGACCTTCAACCAACCATTTTCCAGGTAGATGGTGCACCACCACATTGGGGGCTAAGTGGTGGGGTGTTCCTAAATCAAACATTTCCAGATCAGTGGATTGGAAGGGATGACCTAATTCCCTGGGCACCTCGTTCACCAGATATCACGGTCCTGGATTTACTTCTATGGAGTTATGTTAAAGATATAGTGTATTGAACAAAGATACGATATAAACGACCTGAAGCTAAAGATTACTGAGGCTGTACAGTATCATCTGGATGTGCTTTGTGCAACTAATAGTGTCTTATGTAGAAAAAAAAAATCTAAATATCTAGTTATATTTATTTTTTTTAATTCCTTGACATACAGTTCAGTCAATTTTATATATTTTTTCTACTCATACATACATGTGCAGGGGGAAAAACACCCTTCCACAGGTCAGCAACATATCTTCTTCGCCACATATGACTTAATATCTACTTTTCATTTCACAATAATTTCCACACATTTGTCTATTCTTTTGCAATAAATGTATTAATTGCAAAGAGTCACCCTGTATAACGCTAACACCCATCCTGTGTAGATTCCCTCTATATAGGTCATGGTTTTTAAAACTAAAAATCATTGTTATTCTGGGGTAAATAGGCAGATTTTTATCAAGGTTTTTGTTAGGAGCTTGCAATCAGAACAAAAGTTAAAGGTTGCCAGGCCTAGGTGACGGAACTGCAGCCTACTTTATCCCATTGTGTCTGGACACTGGTGACACACATTCTCTGTTGCAAAAATAGACCTATTTTAGCCAAGTGTCATCTGGTATAGCCCACTAATCTCTGTTCAATGCAAATCACCCCCCTTTTCTTCTCCATTATGGCAGTGAGGACACAGGAAGTGGGTCAATGTAAGATAGCGCAGGAAATGTACAAACCAACTGAAATTTCACGGAAACAAGAACACACTATTTAATAGATCGGATCCCGACAGACTACAGATTACACACATCTACGGTAAACCTGCGTCAACACCTCCAAAGAATGTGTTTCTAATAGTTCATATTAAAGGTTTCTACAGCGTTAGAAGAGAACATTTGGTGCAATAAGTTTTTTTTTTTTTTTTTAATTATAAACACCAAAAAACATCAAGGTTTCCTGTTTTAATTAATAAATGTAGTTTTAATAAAGTTTATTCACTGTTTATTTAGATGAAGGTCGTATTTATGTTGACATCCTCCCATTCCTTCACCAAAACATTTTATTTGAAAATCTGCATTTCCAAAGCAATGCAGACACTGATTTTACAGAAATATATTGAAGTTTATTAAGGTGAGGAAAGAGTTTTTTATCTGAATTATTGATCTCTAGCATCTGTTAAAAATCAGCATCAGAATAAATAAGAACTGTAACTTTAATAGTTCCCTCTTTGGAGCTTTGACTGCAGAAATATTCATTAATGCATTTCATTTAATGCTTTATTAATATTCATTTAATGCTTTTCATTTTATATATTAACATATTCAGTCCAATACTCCTGTGTATACACTTGATTTTATCTATAATGTAAAGAGGGAACCTTTCACACAGTAACGTCGTCCCTTCTGAATGTGTTTGTAGTATTGGAACCACTCCAAACATTCTCAGTTTCTTCCAACACCAAACAGTTGTTCAGTTAATTCCAGTTATAATTTTTTTTCCCTCATACATCCAGTGTGAGGACAACAGTCAGCCAGTTCACCAGAATGAGGATGTCCAGCTCAGTTAGTTTGCACATTAGTTTCTTTATGATTATTTTACAGCTTCTGTGACACTAGGGTTAATTTTTCTACTAGAAAAGCACTCAGAGAGCGCAAACCTCCCCCAAGCAGCACAGTTCTCCCACATATTGTGATTGACACCCTGCAATATTACTCCCACATTTGTTTTTTTTAATCTATTTTATTAGATTCTTGACACTGGAAACATACCC
>JAPSES010000105.1:15344343-15370426 GCA_029822895.1 Maxillicosta whitleyi | reverse complement strand
CTTACGTGGGAGCTAATGAGTAATAACAAAACTACTAGGGGGGGAGTTAAAAATGTAAAAATAAAATGGAGAAAAAAAGTTAATTGGTGAATATTTGTTTATAATAAACACAAAGTGTTTTCTTTTGGTCTTTTTCACAAACTGGGGATGAATTTATGCTTGTATTTCACCAGGAGGTATAGTGTATTACATCTGAGCCAAAGTACCCTGAGAAGCCCCAAGGTATTCACAAAATGAAATGAATGAAACAGGAGACGGGTCTGAACAGGCGTCTTTACCTCCGTGGATCCTCGGAGACCCTGTGTGTTTCTCCCTCCATGTGGATGAAGTGACAGGCCTGAACCGGTTCCTACGTGGATGGAGGGCCGGTTTTAGCTGGCTGCGTTGCCATGGTAACCGCCCTCTATAAATACTGAGGGGCTACCGCTTCACCCTCCACTCTAGTCTCAGACCGGGCGAAGAGGTAGAGCTTTAAGCAGTAGACTTCTTTGTTAAGAGGTACTGCTTTATTTTATCCCTGTAGTCGGATCTAATGGGCAAACTCTTTGTAAATGCTTTTTAAGGTAAGCCATACGTTTTTATTGAACCTCAATTATATTCCTCTACTATTATATCATTTAATTGTACGAGACTAGCGAGCGTAGTTATTTTAACGAGTCAAAAGCTTTGGGAGTTGGCAGCTTGAAAAGGAAATATGAAAATATAAGACTACTTTTGTTTTTAACTCATGCTGGTTTTAATGTGTAAAGTAAGAAATTTGTTGTATGAACTCTTTGTCAAATAACTACGTGGCCGGGGAACAGCAGGTTAGCTTGCTAACTGCTCCCCCCTCCCCCCGTTCATTGACATAAACGTGTCTAACTAATCTGTACAACCAGTGACGGTGACTTTTCAGAGCTATGCACTCAAGTGGTTTGACTGTGAGCCATACAGATACCGTAATTTGCTGTATGGTCTTGTACGAACCACTCTTCTGGTTGTGCTAAATTGCCGCATGGCAGGCATGGAGATCCCCAAGCGGAACCGGCATTCAGAAGCTGGTGTCCATTGTCTGTCGCCTATTGGCTCCTTTTTATGACATTCCCCGGAGTAAAAGGCGGGTCTCTTTTGTTATTGGTAGGAGTCATAGCTGGGCGGGACTTGGACGCTCTTTCAATGACTCGGAACAGATGGTTTCGAGTTGTCAGACATGGTTAGAAAATGGAGAGCGTTAAGGAAGAATGACGTATTTCTTTCCCCCCCTTAAAAAAAAAAAAAAAAAAGTTTAACAGCGAGCCATAACTTTGTATGACTTGTATACGTTGATTACAAGTTTAAATCACTGCATTTTTACTTATTTTTTTTAAAATAAAATGTGGATCTTATGTAATGACAAGTCTCTTGTTGATCCTTCAGCTGTCTTTAACACGCAATGTATTTAACTTTAATAAAGTTACTCTGTCATAACCTAGATTTTATTTTCCCTGCATTAAATGTTCATTTTTATTAGCGCATTAATGGCTTTCATCTGCTCTTGTTCACAGAATCATCAGTCTAGGAAATCGCACACTGGCTACTCAGACGGCCCTGGCCTCGAGTCTTATTTAAAGGGGTTTAACTTTACTGGTGAGCCACCTTGGCTTCTCTGCACCTGAGTACTACATACTACAAATTCCGTCTTCTTTGTATCCTGGTAAGTGTTGCACTAGTCATCATGTCTTAATTTGAAACTTGCAATTTCTTCTCCTCATGAATATTTGCAACATTGCCAAGATTGTGGAATGAATCTAATCTTTGTAGTCACAAACACAAAAATTATTGTGTGCTCAACTCTGAATGTGATCTTAACATGCCACTCTCCTTGTTGCAGCTTCTTGGTAACTAATCAAAAGGACTCTTTGTGACCATGAATACTACCACTGAATTTGAATTCTCTTTCCTGGAGGAGGGTTTCTCTGCTCGGGATGTTGTTGAGCAGAAGATCAATGAGTCATCCATGTCTGTAAGCCTCTCAGCTGTATTTGGGTGATAAATGGGGAACGGGCTGTTACTGAACTTCGCCCTTTTTATCAGATGTCTTGTGTGGGCTTAATTGTATAATCTTTGTTTGCTCTAGGATGATCGCGATGCCTTCTATGTCTGTGACTTGGGGGACATCTTAAAGAAACATTTGCGCTGGACAAGGGCCCTACCCCGTGTCACGCCATTTTATGCTGTAAAGTGCAATGACAGCAGGGCTGTTGTTATGACTCTGGCATCACTGGGAACTGGCTTTGACTGTGCAAGCAAGGTGTGCATTAGTCATTTTGCAAATCATCTCAGAATAACCATACAAAGCTCTCGGTTATCTGCTGAAATTACTTGGCAGTTTGTAAGTTTAAATTGGCCTGACTGTTGGCATTGTTCCCCTCTAGACGGAGATTCAGCTGGTTCAATCTCTGGGAGTGGATCCAAATAGAATCATCTATGCCAACCCCTGTAAGCAGGTTTCTCAGATAAAGTATGCATCTGCCCACGGTGTTCAGATGATGACTTTTGATAGTGAGGTGGAACTCATGAAAGTGGCGCGTTGTCATGACAATGCCAAGTAAGATTTTTCTTTGTTTTTCAAAGTCATTGCTGTATACAACTTGCATTCTTAACATTTTTAAACTCATAATCTGTTTTTGTCTTGTGTCCAGGCTTGTGCTGCGTATTGCTACTGATGACTCTAAGGCAGTGTGTCGCCTTAGTGTGAAGTTTGGTGCCCCCCTGAAGGCTTGTCGGGGTCTCCTCGAGCGGGCCAAGGAACTAGGGCTGGATGTAATTGGTGTTAGCTTCCATGTTGGCAGTGGCTGCACTGACCCATTGACCTTCAAACAGGCAATCGCTGATGCCCGCTGTGTGTTTGATATGGGGGTAAGTTGTGACTTGTGTACCTCTAACTGATCCATATGGGCTTTTCCCCAGTTTGTCTAACATGGTAAATATTGTGTCGCTACAGGAAGAGCTGGGCTATAACATGAACCTGTTGGACATAGGAGGAGGTTTCCCTGGTTCAGATGATGTTGAACTCAAATTTGAGGAGGTAATTGCACTAGAATATTCTTCCCATGCGTGTTTTGGAATAAACATGGTTAATTCTTATGTGTGGACACTTTGTGTTATAGATCACAGCAGTTATCAACCCATCCCTGGACAAGTACTTCCCTGCCGACAGTAATGTAAAGATCATTGCTGAGCCTGGGCGTTTTTATGTGGCTTCTGCATACACACTGGTCGTCAACATTATCGCCAAGAAGGTCATCATGGATGATGAGGCAGCCTCTGATGGTAAAATCAGAATGGACTTCATATAGGCGTTTGTCTGAGTTGACACTAAAATTTCTGAGTTTTAAATAGATAATTATACTTCTGTCACAGAGGAAGATGAAGGTACCAGTGACAGGACCCTGATGTACTATGTCAATGACGGCGTGTATGGGTCATTCAATTGCATCTTGTATGACCATGCTCATTGTCTGCCATCATTGCATAAGGTAAATTAAACTTTGATTTTGGTCTAACATTACAGTCAGTGAATGTCAAGTAGGTAAACATTTGTGGTTACCTTTTGGGTGTGTCCTTCCCCGTTTGCCAACAACAGAAGCCAAAACCAGATGAGGTCATGTATCCTTGCAGCATCTGGGGCCCAACATGTGATGGACTGGATCGCATTGTGGAGCAGTGTAACCTACCAGACATGCAGGTGGGCGATTGGCTTGTGTTTGAGACCATGGGTGCCTACACTGTGGCCGCTTCCTCTACCTTCAACGGCTTCCAAAGACCTGACATTCACTATGTGATGTCACGACCCGCCTGGTTAGTAGCTGTGACAAAGATGCATTAATTGAACTCTGTGTCTGAACAGTAATTCCAGATCTATGTGCACAAAACTAATGGAAACTGCATTTTCTTTTCCAGGCAATATGTCCAGCAGATTCGTACCCAGGGCATGCCATTGCCAGCAGAGGAGTCTTCCCTGCAAGAAGTACCGGCCTGCTGTGGCAGAGAGAGCGGCTTGGAGATGCCTACAAAACCCTGTCAGACCAATGTAGTTTAAACAATGCATTTATTGACTATTCATGAAAGTTCTTTTTCCATTTCATGGCCAGTTACTTGACAGAAGAAAGAGAGTGACATATTGCGTACACTTCTGCTTTCTGTATAGAAGTTGGGGATCAATTCTTTAAGAAAAAAAATGAGGCTGAATCACACTCTGAGTGTCTCTGTGGGTTCCAGGCAGCCTGTGTTAAAGGGGTAGCTCTATTTATTTAAATGCTTGTTGCTGAAGTCTTTCTTCCTTAATTTGAATGAATGACATTCAAGGTTAATAAAATCTGTTTCCAAATCTGGAATAGAACAGGGTGAGATACAACCAGTTTGCAAACAGAACCACACATGTACTTTATAGAAGGTTTTTCTTTACTCAGAATACTTGAAGCTGTAGCAGTAGTTCAACCATGAAGAGTTACTGTTACTCTAGTAATTGACTAATATGTATTTTTATTTACACTTTGTCATGTGACAGTCGTCTGAACTGACCTGTTAAACTTCTGCCCTGGTTATCAACTAAATGCACATCTATAGTGATTTTTCAGAGAGGTGATTTAAATCCTCAAAAATGGCTGCTATCTTTATTTATCTTTTTCCAAGATCTCCATTTCTATACAGAACCCCTTCATGTGTTTATCCGGGTTGAACTGTATTCCATCCCTCAGTATGTTCAAGTGCATTAATGCGTGTTCTAGCTTGACCTTTATCTTCTACACAGACAAGCTCACAATAAATAATGTATGCATGCATCATGCACTGCTTGTCAGAGGTCATACAGTGTAACCTGTTTTCTGTAGTGGTTGCAGCATTTCAAGCAACTTGTTATGAAGCAGACTGCACACATAAGTGCATGTCAACATAAGAAGATTATTCCTGTATTTTTGTCCAATTTTCATTCACCCAAAAACAAATCTTCATGATTAACACTTAAAACACAGGGACTCAAAGAGTGTACTGCTCCTCTTTTCTCCTTTTGTATTTAATTTTTTTTTTTTTTTTAACTTGTAGGAGGCACAAAGTCTGTTCATGATATTAATAAGAAGCAGTGTTTAACCACACACTTGAAATGGATACGAAAGACGGGATTGCACATTTGTAATGCTTTCCTATGGAAACCTTTTGAAGTTTTGTATTTTTTTAATAAATAAAACATTAGGTGAAGAGCCATTGTGACAGTGTGTGCTTTGTTGATTTTAATATAGGATATATGTGTATATTATATATTTAGAACATAGGAAGAGAACCACCCACTGACATCCCCCATTTTGATGACATAATGAATTCAGGTGTTTTGTTGAGAATGGGCCAAGTAATGACAAATTTTGTAATATATTGTTATATTGCAATAAATATCATTGTACCATTTAGTCTTTAGAGTTAGTTTTATTTGTATTGTTTCTACAAAATGCTTCAGAGTTTGTTTTTCATTTTATTGTGCTTATCATCTTTTTGTCTGACCATTAAACCTCAGGTTTCTTCAGCTTTCACTTTGGAGGAAATACACTGATATGATATTTGCTGTAATAATTGACAAAAAGATGTAATTTAAAAAAAGTCACTTTAATAATAGTTCAAATCAGTATAAATGAAAATTCCTACAAGCTGTACGTAGTGTTTAATACATTTGTCTACACTATATAACTATATATCCTAACCTGAGACCCAGGAAAGTCAAAGTGTTAGCTGTTTTACATCAAGCAATTAACTGTAATGATTTAAAAACAAAAAAAGAAGCATGATACAGTTTTTTCAAATACATATTTATATATAGCTATGAAACTCTTGCCCCCAGACAAAATGCATTACGGCTTCTCAACTGACTATTGGTAGGTTGTAGAGCTCCATCTAGTGTTTTGCAGAAAGAACTGTTTAAAGGTATTCATTCATTAGAGAACTTGCACAATATGCAGCTACAACAAATTTCTGGCTGCTGATTTTGGATAACATTACATATCCAGTTTCATTGTATTCAATACATAGAACATATACAGTATATTTAAACTGATACTGTAGCTCTTCTGTTTTGATTACAACCAACATAAAGAGGAATATTACAATAAATGAAGTTCAACAGAAGAATCCTTTTTTTATTAGCTCTGAAATCTGCTCAAGGCACAATTCATGCCTTTGCACATCTGGAGATAATTGAACTAATTCACCAAAATGAAATGAAAATAATTTGTGTCAAAAATAAGGTTTAAAGAAATACATATAAATATAGACAGAGAGTTGCTGGCACTGTCACCTGTTAATGTAAAAATGATATGCTTATTAACTCCTACCCTGTTGATGGATACATTCACAACCCTAGAAATATCCATGCCTTTATAATACAGTGTTTTACTAAAATGCATGGAGTGAATCACTAGCAACATAAAAAATTAAATAAAAATACTAATAAAAGCCCAATAGTTTGTGACAACTCACCAAGAATATTTAAAGAACCACTATAACCACAAGTACCTATGATCATATTCATGTGTAGAAGATGGGGGGGGGGGGGGAAGAACTGCATACAATATTCATACACCATTTACATGCATACATACATTATCAGGGGTAAAAAAAAAAAAAAAATAGTAAGAAACTAGAAAAGCACTTGGAGAGCGCAAACCTCCGCCAAGCACTACACTTCAGGTCACACATTTGAAGACACTATATGAGAAAACAGGACTTTCACTGCCATCTGGTGGACATTTGTTAGTACTACAACAACGTCAATAATAACTAATAGATAATCCTTTAAGAAAATTCCTGGATCCAGACGGTGATTCGAAGGTGATTCACCTCTAAAAAGTAATCATTTCCAGATCTCGCCATTACCAACCTATCCTGAAAATTTCATCAAAATCCATCTATAACTTTTCGAGTCATATTGTACACAAACCAACAAACAAATAAACGCCAGCAAAAATATAACCTCCTTGGCGGAGGTAACAAACAAAAAAAACTTCCAATTGATAAAGAAGATTGCAAATGTGCATTTCTGTCTATATACATGGTAGGAACTTCTATTTTGATCTCTACGCAAAAACCTGCTACGACACACCTAGCTCAGTACACAGTGTGCTGAACCATGCACATGTTTAGGATGTCACCACACTGATGCCTTTCTGCTCGTAATGCTTCTTGATGTGCTCTAAAATGGCCTGCTCATTATTAATCTCTTTTCTAAATATCATAATGTAACACTTCGGAGCCAAGTGGCAGACCAAGATGCTATAGCTGGAAATGACAATGGCAGCACTTTCTATAAGACGTTTGTAAATCCCATTCAGATTGAGGTAAATGGGGATAAAAAGAGTCCAGATGATGAGGAACAGCACCATACTGATGGTGACTAAACCAGCATTTTTATACAAATCTGGCAGCTGCTTTCCTTTAAATGCAAAAATGAAGCAAAGAACAGCCAGAAAACCGTTGTAGGCCAGCATGGCAAAAAAGAACCAAGAGGAGCCTTTGATGCACGTCTTCAGGATGTTCTTGTTTTCGTGGTAAACTTTGAAAGCAGGTGGGTCAATGTACAGCCATGGAACACATATAGCCACCTGGATCCCAAAGACGATGGTCACCACTACCAAAGGCTGATTGAACTTCTTCAGCCAGGATGCTCTGGTCAGTTGAAAATTGAAGCCCACTAGTATTTGGAGGAGGTTGGCTAGAATGCAGGAGACACAGAGGGAAAAAGCGATACCAAAGAGAGGCAGGACCAGCATGCAGGAAACATCAGAGGGTTTTCCAGGGACAGTTAAAGTGAGGCAGAAACAGAACAGTAAGGACAAAAGCTCCAAGAAACACAAGTAACCTCCCACTGCTTTTACAATGGGAGTTTTGCGGTAGATTGTGAACAAAATACAAAACACAATGGTAACAATGATGCCGAAAACTTCCAAGACACTTAAAATGATCACTAAGGGATCCTTCCAGTGCAGATACTTAACATTTTTATCCACACACCGCTCCTTGTCTTCAGAAGAATATTGTTGTTTTTTGCAGTGTGCACATGGTTTACCTATGAAGTAAACAAAAATAATATTAGCAGCTTTCAGAGAGGAAGAATATTTGATATGTTATATGATTATGTTTCATAATTAATTCATTATTATTATTCAAGAAAAATTATTTGCAACTTTGTAGAGTGCATGAATTGTGAGGCAATCTTAGAATATTTTCAGAAAACACAGGCAAAAATAAGAATTCAACCTCAATATGTTTATGATTGATTATGGTTATAGGATTTAATCATGCTTTTAGATGTAAAGCAATTTGGTCTTCTTTATGCTGTTGTAAGTGCTATATAAATAAACATTGATTGATCAATATAATCATGGTATATCTGAAACATTTACTTTTGTTGTCACAAATTGCAGGGATTGTGTGCATTTCAGTCATTTCTCTTTTTTTTTCTGAATGCATCAGTTTGTGCTCTTCTTCATGTCTTTCTTGCAGGATTTACATTTTAAAAGAATAATAAAATGCTATGTCTTCAGCTTTACATAAATAGACATGTTAATAGAGATGGCAGACATACCTTCTCCAGGTGAAAACTCTCCATCTGAACATGGAAAACAGTACAGACAGCATTTATGTTCTTGTAGTTTCAGTTCATGTCCACGGGGACATGTTTTGGAGCAGTTATGAACAGACACCTGAAGGAACAACAGAAAACAAAGAGCACAACATGATAGGTATTTTTTTTACAGAATAAGTAGGTACGTATATGGTATGTTCAGAGGTCGGTGATTCCAGCTCCATAAAGTAAAAGTCCTCCCATGTATTGGTTCTATCTGTTCACTGACACTGGTGATTGCACTAATTTGAGGAGTTCATCCAAATGAATGGTTGGAACAATTACATGGCAGGACTTTTACTTTTGGGAGCTGGGATTACCACCTCTGGGTAGATTAAAGTTTAGACCTTACCGTCAGAGTGGACATTTGTTTAACAAGGAACTCAGGGACTTTAATCTTTCCATGTGGCCAGTATTCACCGATGGTTTTAATGCCTCTGTTGGAGTCCGATATGTTCCAATACAAAATATCGTACCCTAAACTAGGGTCTCCATTGATGTCAAAGTACACATGTGTGGTGTTTACTGTGAAATTGACTGCCTTTATCGCTCTTAGAAGCTGCAAAGAGAAACAAACTTGCATCAATGTGTGAAAAGATTGTAGCATGGAAACTTTAAGTCAATAAGACATTATTCTGTCTACATTAAAACACTATAATTATTAGTTTAACCCATAAAGACCCAAACAGCCACTGGTGACCAAAACCATCCACTGATCTAAACTGTTTAATTCATGTTGATCCACTAAAACTATAAAATCCATATAAATAATTGATGTAAAATATAGTTTGTCATCACTTCATGGTCATCAGATATGACCCATTTGGACATTCAGAGGTTTCTTTGTTACCATGGAAACACTGTCATCTTCTGATTCACCAGTAAAACCCATGGAGTGGAATCAACAGTAAACACACCTGGATTATGGTCACTTAAAGATACTTTTTATTAAGTTTGTTCTGTTTTTGGTAGGATGACCATTAAATGTAATCTCAGCATGATGATTAAAGTACATGACCAGTAAAATAAATATGGGAAAATATGACCTACTTTCCCTAATTAACCTGATGCAGCGAACCTGAGGAGTCACACCTGTGGCTCATTAGGCTGGACCTATATATTCTCCTCTCTACAGTCACTCCTTTATCAGATTGTTTTTGTTAGCAAGCCTTTACAGCATTATTCTTCTGCCTGACTATGTTTTTGGACCTGTTTCTGCTTTCTCCCTGACCCTTGCTCCGTTTGACCTCGCCTGCTGTCTGTTCCACCTGGATCCAAACCTGCCTTCCGTCTGACCACGTCCACAGCCTGCCTCCCCAGAACCTTACCTGTCTTTTGTTTTTGATCCCTGCTGCCCGACCTTCACTGAAAACATCCGTATTCAACCCTGGACCGGACTGGACAATCCCCTCTGCTTTACCCCTAGACACAAGCTGTCTTTGAACTGTATCATTAAAGACTGTTGAACTTTTACCTTGGGCTGTGATCTGCTTTTGGGTTCTGATACTGATCATTACAATAATATCATAATAAATGGTGGTAAATCATTTAAGAAAGATTAAATAGAGAGGGACTACCACAAAAGTAGCTCTGGGTCTTTATGGGTTAAGGGAATACTTTGACATTTTGGAATATATTATGTGTGTCAATGATTTCTTTACAGGAGGTTTTTTCCATTTTGGGGGTACATTTTTAGATCATAAAACCACATGGTTGTGGACTTTGATGATTGTTTTTTACTTGACTGAATTAATTATCATTTAATTTGTTCCTCATGATAAGCTAGTGAGTGAAATAAGCTGCATTTAATTTTGTAAGTAATCAAAAAAATGCATTTTACCAATATGTCAAACTTTTCTACTAAACAAATATGTTCACATTACAAAACAGCACAGGTAGATAACTGAATATACCTCAGAGGCTGTAAATGGGAGATGACTTTCACAATGTTGGTTGTCACATTTCAGCAAACCCCGGAGACCCTCAGCAATGACTTGGACGGCTAAGTAGATATTATATGATTCATCCTGGTCAATAAAAGAACTCAATGCCTCACACTCTGCCTCTGGTCTTGATGGATTAGAGCACAGTATGCGATAATGTTCTATAATTGGGTTCTGAGAGTTGTCAAACCTTGATTCGACATAGTCCTCAAAACCTGGCACCTCATTCCTGTTCGAGATGAATCCAAACACCTGCCCTGCCCTGTGAATGTTGGCAAGATCAAAGATTTTTGTGGAGGTGGACCATGCATCGCTTGCAATCCATATTCTGTTAAGGTTGCATTCAATAGCTTCCTTCATAATGATATCAACATTTCTGTCGTGTGTGAACATGATTATGGCTTCAGCTGATGATTGGTTGATAATGCTCACTAGCTCCGACAGCTTCTCGCGTGTTTTGGCATTGGACTGGGAAAAGTCTCCAGGCAGGATTTCAATGAATTCAATGCAGGTGTTGTTCATCTTCTTGAAGTTGGCCACAAGGCCGTCACTGCCGTACTTACCATATTCATCATCACTTCCCACAATGGCCACTATTGTCCAACTAAACTGCGCCACTAGTTCAGCAATTGCCTTTGTTTGATATTCATCACTAGATATTGTTCGCATGAAGGTGGGGAACTTCGTCTTCCTACTCAGCAACACACTGGTTGATGCATAGCTAATCTGTAGCAAACACAAACAAATTATTTTAAAATGGTTCTAGTGGCAGCAAAAATAATTTTTTGTGATTATTGCACATTATTACACTATCTTAGATTTGGATAAATGACTCCAAATCTTACCAAAACAGACAGTATGACATTTAAAGTAAACATACCTGAGGAAGTGAGAACAAAGTAACAACTCGTGCAACAGCTGCTGATACCTCGGAGTACCTCTCACCTATCAGCACTTTAGTTTTGGGTTCAGCTAAAGGTGAATGAATATTTTCTGGTAGTAAACAGGCTTGAGGGTCTGACTGGTTTTTGAGCAGCTGGAGTGTTGCTCTGATGGCAACCGTAACATCTCCACAGGTGTCGTAGATGTCATACCCTAAGGTGAGGTTGGGTAGAAGCTTTGGTGTGCGCTGGTTTATTTCCTCAATGGCAAATATCATCACTTGAGAGCGCAGGAAATTTCTAACATCATACCTGTAAGAATCAACGGCACAGACTGTGTACAGTACAACAGAGCAAAAATACATGTTACACCAGTCAGCCATAACAATCTGATCACTGACAGGTAAAGGGGTGTTCATTTTGAGTATCTCATGTCAATTGAACCTGTCGGTGGGTGGGATATAGCACACAGCAAGTTCATATATTGTGGTTATTTTGGTTTGCTGCATTGCATTGCATTGTGGGTACTGGACATTTTGCTATATTGTGCTTTGTTTTGTGCATGGAGGTTCAGCAGGGCTGTTGTGTTAGTGTGGATTTGGGTTAAGGTGTGTATGGCAATGTTTACTGGCCTTTTTACCCCCACCCTCCAAAGGTGAGGCAAGGGGTATTGTTTTTTATTTGTTTTTTGTTTGTTTTTTCATTGTTAAGAGTCTAGCAGCAAATCTATCAGTTGAATTCATACCAAATGTAGTTTATAGATTGCCAGCGACCGAGAATAGGTGTGGTTACATTTTGGAAACAGTAGGTCAAAGTAAATATTTTTTATGATTTTTTTTTTTTTTTTTTACATATGTTTTCCTTCCCATTTATACTTATAATGGGTGATATTTTGCATATCTATAAAAACATACATTTTGTTTCAATTTACTTCAAACTTGACACATATATAGAAGCAGCTGAAATGCTGACATCACCACACACAAAGACATGATGACATCAGTTGGATCAATGTCAAAAAATAAATAAATAAGAAGTTACAATACATGCAAGGGCTAATGTTTATTGTGCCTGGCACCACTTGTTCATCTTTGTTTTTATTTTTGTTATTATGGTAAAATCTGTAGGCCCAACAATGCCTTACCTGTTCATCTCTAAGTGTCATAGATTATTACCATTACTTTTATGGTCAGTACTGACCACTGCAGACCAGAAACATTCAACAAGTCCTGCAGTTGTGCAGATGCTCTGACTTAGTCATAACTATTACAATATGGGTCCTGGTCAAAGTCACTCAGTTCCTTATTTTGCTGTATTCAGTACATCAGCTTTGACAACTAAATGTTCACTTGCTGCCGAATATATCCAACCCAGTCTTTAATGTGACCACCTCTACTGTCAGTAGTCATAATGTTATGGCTGATCAGTGTATAAAGTAACTCATTTCTTTTAGTATGTACTAACCTGGTACAATGGGCAGGTCCGGTCTCTGTGGTTCTGTTGGTTTTTGTATGAATAGCAAAAAGTCCTCCAATGATGATGTCTCCATCAGAGTATGCATGTAGATCCTCCCCTGAATGTGGGGAAAATGCACAGATTGTGTAAAACAGCCACAGCAAAAACATTCTGTACAGAGAGTGATAAAAAAAGTTTGCACTTGTCTGTCTGTAAGTATGAATAGGTTCCTGAACAAAGACTCTCTCATAAGTTCTGTACTGGGGGAAGTTGGAAGGAATAATTTGCATTGACGGACAGTTTCAACAGGATGTTATGAATTGTTCACAAAGGGGAATTTATTTATTATCAGTCTATGCGATTCTCTGTCGTCACTGACTAAACTCAAGTAAAACAGGTTCATCTGGGTCAGCAACCTAAAAAACATTATACTACAGTACTGCAACGTTCAGTCCATAAGAGGGCAGCATGTGACATGGGAAGTGTGTTAAAAGTGTCATAAGATGAAAATGATTTTGTAGTTCACAGTAAATCATTAGTTTAATTGCCAGTAACATGGAGAAAATTAACACAGATGGGCAGGAACTTTGCGATTTTTTATTAATCGGCAGAAGTAAGAACTATGAGGATCATAATTCAAGGGTTAAACACACACACACACACACACACACACACACACACACACACACACACATTACAATTTTATAAATTACATAATTATATTTAAGGTTCTTAATTCTCTCAGATGATGTCAAAATGTGTTAATCAAGTAGTACATAGAAAAGAACATAGAGTGGTACATAGTCCTTTTTTAAGCTTTAAAAAGACATTGTGCTGATACAAAATTATCTTAGTTTGAAGAACAGTGTTTGTTATACCATAAATATTAGTCAGTGGAGTAAGAAATAGTGTCATTATTTCTATGGCCTTCGGTAAGCCTAATACTGTCATCTCTACTAAAACAGAATTAAATGTAAATTGTAAACTTTCTAATCTTCATATAATACAAAGTGGATGCAGTTGTAACAGTATTTGCACCAGTTTTGCTCCAATCAGAATATTTTACACATGCACAGTCAGCCCTTCTGTCTGTCAAAAAACTTATGTATATTTATATATGTGTGTGTGTGTATTTTTTTTTTATCAAAGACAAATTTAAAAAGAGTTCCAATCCCACAGTATTTTAATCAGTGTTTTGTTGACTTCCAAATGACATGACTGAGTATTATTGTGACCCATTTTAACTGTCACTATACACCATAGTCCTATAAAAACAGGCGCAAAATCAAAAATAACATTAAATCCAGATGACATTTTCATACAGTATTTAAAAGCCTCCAGTATTGGTGTTGTTATTGGTTATTAATTTATCTGTGTATTGCCTTTAAATGGAGGCTCAAACTCCAGTTTGAATGTTTTAATAATTTGGTGCACTTTTTGAGGATATGACCCACTGTATTTTCAGCATTTTGTTAATAGAAAATCTTGATATTTTATAAGCATGAGCTGGATTGTATTTTTTTTTTTTTTTTTTTTTAACTTTTAGTGGGGACATAGAGAGAAAAATCTTAGAAATTAAACTCAAAAATGGTCATGTGTACACTTTGCAATAAATGTCAAGTCAGAAAAGCACGCATGTTTATGTACAAATCCAATACCTTTATGTGACTATATTTTTAAGCTACATTTTACCATGTTCAACAGTTCCAAAAGTAAACTCAAAGCAATTCCTAGGTGGATGAAACAGAGGTGTAAAAACACTTCTGTCATACTCAACAAACCATAGATGCAGTTACAGATGCAAAACACTGCACACATGACCACTTTGACTTCTAAAACGTCTACTGTTAGTCATGACAATTTGTTGATTTAATAGAGTCTGTAAGTCTAAAAACCTTATAAGATGTTTTACTGTATTTCTATTATCCACCGAAGGCATTACCAAATTAGAGTTTTAAAAACAAATCTGCGTAGTAGTAGTAGCCATAATTTCTTTGTCTGTTTAACAGAACATAATATATAATTTGAATTTCTATATTACATATGGGTAAAAAGGCAAAGGCTGAAGGAACGGCTTATTTTTGCTTACTCTATTACCCTATTTACAAGAAGGAAGGTTGCAGAAACAGAACAAGAAAACAAGATGACACAGTTTTAAACAATAATATACATAAAACAAATAATATTAACCCATAGAGACCCAAACATCCACTGTCGACCAAAAGCATCTACTGATCTAAACTGTTTAATACCTAATAATATCCACTAATCCTATCAATACATGTAAATAATTGGTGTAAAATTTAGTTTTTCATCGGATGTGGTCCACCATCAACACTGATTCACTAGTAAAACCCTTTTCACACTGAAAATGTCAATTTTTCTTCATTTTCAGATATAATAAATTTCAACTTTAATTTTAGCTTTTATTAACATTCTACGTGATCAGTAAATTAAATATCAGAAAACAATGGATTTTCACTGAAAACCCACAAAATACAGAGGATAATATTAAAGTGAATGGTGATAAATCACTTAAGATAGAGAATTATCACAAAAGTCACACTGGGTCTTTATGGGTTAATCTAAACCAAATAGATTTATACTAATAATTGGCTTACTTTAACCTAATATTCTATATTTGTTGAATACCTTAGTTTTCAACATTAAAAAAAAAATCTAGTGGCTGATATGCATGTTTTTCTTTCTTTATCGAGGTTATTCAATACATTTACTCCAATTACAGATATGGATTTGCCTTTGGTGTTGTCCTTTGCCTTTGATTTCTTGAAAATCAGTGTAAACATCAGCACATACATGACAGGTAAACTCTTAGATCCAACTGTAGTCCTCTCCCTCTTTCTTACACTTCCCTCACGTGTGTCTGGATTGGGTAACCTGTTCCCCACGCCTAGTGGGCCGTGGACCAAAGATCATATAAATAGGCTAAATTCATCCGGGGTAGTGCACACACAAGGCGCACTCCAACAGAGACAGCATGGCTCTCCTGCTCTGGGGACTAGTCTTTCCTCTTGGTATGTTGGCGACGGGGACTTTAGGACAGTTAGGGTCACGACACCGGCCAATCCACGCAATCAGTCCTTCAATCACGAGACCGTCTCCGCAAGTGTCCCCCAGGGGTTACCAGCGCCTCGGAAACATCCGATCCATGGAACAGACCTCAGAAGAAGCGCCGAGTTCTGAGAGTTTTCAGCAGGTCCAGGTCCAGGGGTCTGAGCACGGCGCGCGCAGGCTGCAGCAGAAGGGTGCGCGCGCAGGGGCCAGCAACTACCTGCCACAGGAGAGAAACCTCCTCCAAGGTCAGTCCCAGCACACTTAGTCCCAGCTGGATATGGGATGGGATGTACCGTGTTTTCACACAACCCATAAAGTCCCAGTGCTACTTTTGTGGCAGTTCCAAAATGCTGTTTTTTTTCTCTCCTATTTTTAATTTTTCAACTGATTTATCAATATTTATTCTAATATTATGCTCTGTGTTTTGTATTTTAAAGAATAAATTAGATTCTTTCCGATATTTAATTCACTCATCGTGTAGATGTTCATAAAATCTCTGATTAAAATTCAGGGTTATATGGAAAACATAGAAAACTGAAGAAGAGAGCATTACTATATACTTTTTTCTAATGAAACACATCATTAACTGAACATAATATAAGTCATTGTCATTGAACCAACTCCATGGATTTTAATGATGAATCAATGTTTTAGAAGATGACAGTGTTTCCACGGTAACTGCAGAGCCTTTGAAGGTTCAAATGGGTCACACCAATTATGTATTGATAGGTTTAATGTATCAACAGGTATTAAACATTTTAGATTAGTAGATGATTTTGGTAATTGGTGGATGGTTTTTTTTTTTTTTTTTTTTTGTCTTTTTAGGTTAAATAAAATATCAGGAGATTGATTTTTCATACTATTGTGACAAAATCTTTTAACCCTTTATAGATCACTCATTGAAATACTCTGAAATTAAAAATTTCAACCTCAGGGTGTTATTGGAGGACATAACAAGACTTTAATTACTGTTGAGATTTTTTTTTTTAACAAAATATTATATTGTTATGTAGGTAATCAACGTAATTGAAGTTACCATATTTGGTTCCTTGCCCATAAGTGACAAAAATTAAAAATAAAAATAAAAAATCCAAGAAATGTATATATAAAAAATACAAAAAAAACACATGTAAGGTGAAAGGGACATGTTTAGAACATTAGAACAGCACTATTAGAGCATTCCAACGACATTAGTGCTGATCCAGACACATCTACATGATCCCTTTGAACATCATTCCTTACATTAGTACCATTACTTCATCATTACATTAGTACCATTACTTTATCATTACATTAGTACCAGTACTTCATCATTACATTATTACCATTACTTCATCATCCCTTACATTAGTACCATTACTTCATCATTATATTAGTACCATTACTTTGTGGTACCTAACAAAGCAGGACCATTCACTGTTCATGCAGACATCTCAAGCTCTGGTCAAATGTGGTCTACATTTTACCTGAGCTTGTTTCCTCACTGTTCTCACAGTAACTGTTGCTGTCTTACAATGTATACAGAAATTACCAAAAATAGTCACTTGCCCCATAAAGTCTTAATAAATTCATACATGTCAGAAAAAAATGTAAAGAATTTCAGCCCGCTAAATACTCCACACACAAATACACGCACACGCACACGCACACACACACACACACACACACACACACACACATACACACACACACACACACACACACACTGTAATCTGTATTATTACACCAAGATGGAACACTTGGACCAGGTCAGACATTTCACATCTTACATATGTGACTGAATCCAAACCAACCCCTGCCCAGTGCGTTCATTCAGCTCCTTCGGGAAATCTCCTGGTTTTAATTCCAGGTTTTGTCACAGTCAGCCCTCCCCTCACCAGGATGGCTGCCTGCTCTCACAGCTGCAACACAAGGCAGCACCATTTGCATTCATGGCAGCCCCAGTTATTCTGGTTCCATGTGAAATGGTGCAGATAATGAGCCTGCAAACATAGATAATTTCATGACGAGCTATAAGTGGCTCAGGAATGGTGCTACTAAGTGACTCTATGATGATTTTCGTTGCAGGGAACTCTGATAAAGCACTCATTATGGTGTGTGTGATAGTGTATTTGTGTTTATAAAAGTGGGAATACAGGCTGTGGGAGAAGACGCTCCTTGTTTTGCATATCTAATCCAAAAACCTTGCAAAAATAAAGTTGAAATTCCATTAAAAGTTCTGATTTTTTTTTTTTACAGCTATAAAGCCAAACTGCAGAAACCGGCCTATAGACCTGGTCTTCATCATCGACAGCTCCCGCAGTGTACGTCCAGCTGAGTTTGAAAAGGCCAAGGAGTTCCTTCAGGACATGGTGGACAGTTTAGAAATTGGCTCAGAGTCCACTCGAGTGGGCCTTGTTAATTACGCCAGCACAGTGAAGATTGAGTTTCTGCTGAAGACCTACTTCGACAAGTCTGCGATGAAGCAGTCGCTGGCCCGAGTCGAGCCCCTGGCTTCGGGCACCATGACGGGCATGGCCATCAAGACAGCCATGGAGAAAGCTTTCACCATGGAGTCAGGGGCCCGACCCAGCTCCAAGAACATCGCCAAGGTGGCCATCATCGTGACAGACGGGAGGCCCCAGGACAGTGTGGAGGAAGTGGCAGCGGCAGCTCGGGCGTCTGGGATCGAAATCTACGCAGTGGGAGTAGACAGAGCTGATATGGCGTCGCTCCGCCTCATGGCCAGCCAGCCATTGGATGACCACGTCTTCTATGTGGAGACGTACGGGGTCATAGAGAAGCTCACTTCCAAATTTAGGGAAACCTTGTGTGGTAAGGATGATGAGGGAAGTGCGGATTTTCCATTAAATGGTGGGACTGATGATTTCGGACTAGACCTAGGTGACAGGAGAGGAGGTAAAAGAAAAAACAAAAAACACGATAAAGGAAACAACGGTATGTCAGATTTGTCTTTTTTCATTCCACCTGTGATCATATGGGCAGCACCATAGTGGGAAGTTCCATTTTAAAGTCAGTGGTCCTCTTCTTTGGTAACTGGTGACGTAGCACCACTACCCACATGAAAGCACCCACTAACAGATACCTCACAGAGTGTATGGTGATGGGTTAGGGACATGTTGGTACTGTTATCAACATAAAAATAAACCATCATATACAAACCAACTGAAAGAAGAAGACAAACCTCTGATCAGTGCTTGATCCGACAACTCAGGGAAAACTTTACAACCTGAAACTCTTTAAATGGTTGAATCCCGACATGGTGCTGCCTTTACTTTTCACAGGAAGCGCGCTGCCTTTTGCACTCTGCGCTGCATCTTGCGCCTTATGCCAGAGACGTAGCTACCCAGGTCATAATTTTGGCTTCTGAATATTAATGCTACTTAACATGTGAGGCACAAAACAAAAACTTGCAAAAATTTGGCTGAAATGTACAGCATTTTTCAAAGAAATTTATATGCTTAATATACCTCTTAATGCGCAAAGTCTTGCATAAATGTGCGTTTTTTTCTTTCTTTCTTTTTTTTAAATAAATTGTATTACATGCCTATATCTTACTGCTGCTAATTTTAATACAGTGAAGAATTTTCAGGTACAGTTGAAAAAAGCGGTACACTCGAAAAATCTAGATCTTACAAGTGTATATTTTCTCATTTCTAGTCAAATATATCTCATCACACCTAAAGAGTAAGTTTTCAGTGAAATATAAGAACTTTTTTTTTTTATTATTATTTTAAGATTTGGAAAATCTTATTTCAAGAAATCTTACCAAGATAATTTTCACTTGTTAGATTGGCAGATTTTTATTTATTTATTTATTTATTTGTTTGTTTGTTTAATTCAGAAAATATGCTGATGGAACAAGTGAAAATGATCTTGATGGGATTTCTTGAAATCAAATTTTCAAGATTTATTGTTGAAAAATAATATATATTTCACTGAAAACTCTTTACTCTTTAGGTGATCATGTCTTATTTTAACACATTTGACTAGAAGTAAGAAAAATACACTTGGAAAGATTTAGAGTTTTTTTTCTAGTTTAATGATGACTGATGACGTACATCTAATTCTATCAAATGCAGGGTCTGAAAAGAGCTCGACTCAGCTCATTTACAACTTAAGAAGCATTTGTTTTGTAATATTACTGACTGTACATCTGGAAAACTTAAGTTATTTTGAAACTGTCATAGTTTTCCAGACTGAGTATTTAATTATTTGACATTCCAGTTTCACTCATCACTGAAACTGGTAATGATTACCAGAGTTAATTCTGCATGGGTCCAGTTTATTGGACACTTACTCCAACTCAAATTTAATTAAGCGCACTGAGCTTAAACCTGAGGAGTAAGTTAAACCGTCGACGTTTCACTGCGAGTGGCATCTGTGTTTCCACGGCTGGAACTGAGTGGAGTTTACCTGTTGGAAAACGGAAACGCATATTTATTCAGATGCACTCGTTTTTAACAGAAAGTTAAATGTACTGTATGCATGTGGCACCAGACATGAAACAATGAAGTCATTCTTTTACAACTTCACTGTTGCACAAGCATGAGCAAACTAATCTGCATGCTGCTATCTGGAGTTTTTAATCCATCTTTAACATTTCCTCACAAATGACTAATACTAACCACACAGATTTATTGATTGAACTCACTTTAAGCCAATCAGACATCAGAGTTTTTCTTTTCAGGTTTGGATGTATGTGCTCAAGGACATGACTGCCAACACATTTGTGTTAACAATGGCAAGTCATACAACTGCAAGTGTCGCACTGGCTATGTGTTGAACCCGGACCAGAAAACATGCTCACGTAAGAGTCTTCATCTTTCTCTTGATGTTTTTGTCCACTCTTTATCTTTCTATCTCTTCCACTCAACCTCATTATGTTTTGCATTATTTATTTTTTACCCTCAGAGGTATGCTGCAAATTATTTGGTTATACCACGATAAAAAAAAAAACACTTAGATTTAGAAGCGTTAGATAATTTATGTTGTTTTAAGAGTTAATTTCTTATTTTAAGTGTTGATACATCTGTAAACATGCTTCTTTCTAAATTTAAGATAAGATAAAATAAGATAATCCTTTATTAGTCTCCCCCAGGAGAAATTCACAGTGTTCCACGGCAGCAAATATAGGAAAGCACACAAGAAATAAAATAAGAAAAATAAAATAAAATAGCAAAGTATAAAAAAACAGATAAATATAAGTGAATGACAATCTTAATACAAGAAATCTTGTCAAGTGAAATTATCTTGCTGCATGGACAGATATTTCGCCTGTTTTGAGGATCTTTTTCCTCACATTTAGCATTTTTATCTTGTTTTTAGACCCCCCTTTTTTTCTTTTTCTTTTGCAGTGTAAAGGGTGTATGTAGGATTGAGGTCAAATAAGTGTATACATTTTCAATCCCCTTCATTTCTGTGCTGCCGGTTGCTGTGCGCTGTGGACTGGCTGCATACCATCTCTCGTTACTAGTGTTTTGGGTTGCCATAAATAGATTAGACACAACTGCGCTCCGCTTAAATGAGCAGGAATGTATGATGACCCGGCTTGACATTCTGAATCTTTACCAAAGCCTCATTAACTGGTATCGTTACACTGAACCCCAGACTGTGTTAGTCAGGTATGCAAGTGTCTTACAGGTGTGGATGTATGTGCCCAGGGACACGACTGCCAACATATTTGTATCAACAGTGGTGACTCATACCAGTGCAAATGTCGAGTGGGATATGTGTTGAACGCTGACCAGAAAACATGCTCACGTAAGACCATGAATTTCTCTACAGTTTAGAGATGTGTCAGACTACAGTGACTCATTTTACATAGAAATATCCACATCCTTTAGCATAATTTAACTCTTTCATACACCTTCAACAAGTCCTAATGTCCAAGTGGGGAAATTTACATTACTGTGACTTTAGCTTTTGAACAGTTAAGACACTTGGCTCAAACCTCCAGTAACAAACTATAGTAAATGTGACAGAATTCATTCAATTCTAAAGGTTAGACTCTGTATATTTATGAAGTCCTAAAGAAAGGAAATGCTGCTGTAAATGCAGCGTTTATAGTGTTAGGATCCAGTGTTCACCATCACACAATAGAGTGTGGTTTGCACATAGGCATGGAGCATTATTTATTTATTTATTTATTTTACCGTGATTTAATAATGCTTTCAGTGAATAATAAAACTACAGTAAAAAAAGTTTTGACACTTACAGGCTCTGTAAATTAATTAACAAGTTGCCATGACAAAGGTTTTAGAAGACAAAGTGAACTTTTACGCTACTACAACTATATGTAACTACATATACGTTTTTTTTTTGGGTATAACAGAAGTTTGTTTTGACACTTCTGATTGCCCTCTAACCTCTAAAACTGGTCACGGCAGATGATCATCCTCCAAGACTTGCGGTCTAGTTGAGGTTTCTGCCTGTTAAAAGAACATTTTTCCTCACCACTGTCACAAAGTGTTTGCTCCTGGAGGATTCTATTTTGTTTCTGTAAATTAGGTCACGTCTGGTTTAGACCATCTCTAAATGTTTAGTGTCATGAGATAACATTTGTTATGATGCGACGCTGTATAAATAAAATTTGATTTTAATTTGACATTTGATTAATCTCCTCAAGAATAGCTTTGAGTTTGTTCTTGGAACTATTGAACAGGGCTAAATTTAGACCAAAAAATATAGTCACATAAAAATATTTGATTTATACATAAACTTGCCTACTTTTCTGACCAAGACATTACAAAGATAAATAGGGACACAATGAACAGAGGTTGTTTCATAAATGTAGTAACTGTCAACCTAAGGCTTCAAAATATGTTTCATAATAAAGGTTTTATGTCCAGTGTGTTTGATAATATTTCAACGTTAGAGCTAAAAATGTATTGATGTAGTGCACCATTTAATTTAATTTCTTTCCTTATTTCGAACATGCAAAGAAAGAAAAGAAAAAACTAATTAAGACAAAAGCAAAATGACATTTAAATGAACAGAATCTTTCTTAAAGTATGAGCAAGTCTGAATTTTTTACTGTCAAAAAGGAGTAGGAAGAAGTACTAACTTATTTAATCCTACCCCTCAAGTACCCATACACCTTTATCAATAACTTAACTCATGAATCAAACAATAATGAACAATTAGTTCATCAAGTGTCTCTTTTCAGGTTCTGGTTCTGGTTCAGATCAATGTGCACGTGGACATGATTGCCAGCACATTTGTGAAAATGGTGACATTTCATACGTCTGCAAATGTCGAGAGGGATATGTGTTGAATCCAGATGAGAAAACATGCTCACGTAAGAATCTTTCTTTAGAGGGTGTCAGGTTCTATTTCAGCGTATTATGTGAAGGGCCTTGAAAAGACCACTCATCAAAGCATGTCTTTAGTGAACTGGTATTTGGTCAAATCCATCAGGAGTGAGTCATAAGTGTGGACAAGAGCAGATATGAATCTATCCTGCAAATAATTAACTATTACAGAAGAGATGATAATGATGCACATAGAGCTTTTGGAACATGGTCCTTTATTTTTTAAAGGGCTCATATTTATCTAAACCAACTTTTATTAGTTTTTGGTTCATTTATTTGTGTATTTGGACCCTAATTTAAGTTTCATTTGGACCTTCCAGGTGCTGCAAAACTATCTTTATATTCCGTTTAGCAAAAATCTAGTGGATTTCTACAACCTGTTTTAATTCCTGCTTAATTTGTTCCAGTTTATAACTAGTTATGTCACAACATTTGAACATATAAGGTCAAGACTTCAGACCAAAATTTCTCTGACCATGACATAATTATCAGCAGCAGTGGTTGGAGTAAAAACTGAAAATATATCCAAACTTTTTGCTGATTGCCTCAAATGTTCAGTTGTTGAACAGGACAGAGCAGCACAGCCAACAACATGGAGGGGGCGGGGCCTGAAGTGTCTCATTTGCATTTAAAAAGCCAGTGCTCAAAACCACCTTTCTGGTGTCATTACTCAGAAATAGTGTTGAATACGAACCTGTGGAGTTGAATTAATGAAGTATTCAGACCCAAGCAGATCATTTACAGTTTATGTAGATCACAAGGAAATGTTTGAAAATGTATAATTCCATTTTTAAAATAGCAAAATATCACTCTTTTTTTAAAAAAAAAAAGAATGATGATCCTTCATATTACAGACTTTGGTGTCTTGAAACTGAGCCAGTCAGATGTTTCTTTCCAGGTTCAGATGCATGTTCCCAAGGACATGACTGCCAACATAATTGTGTCAACAGTGATGTCTCGTACATCTGCAAATGTCGATCAGGATTTGTGTTGAACCCAGACCAGAAAACCTGCTCACGTAAGAACCTGTACCTCTGTACTTTGGTACAGACTATCACATGGTTTGAGTGGTAAAGCTCACTTATGAATGGATCATGTGACTTGTGCAATGAAAGGAAATATGTCCAGCCAGACAGTTTACAATGTTTCAGAGCTTCTGTATCAGATTAGATGTGGAGGTGTTTCTTTCAGGATCAGATAAATGTTCCCAGGGGCATGATTGCCAGCATGTTTGTATCAGCACAGACGACTCTTACATCTGCAAGTGTCGAACAGGATACGTTTTAAATGCCGACCAGAAAACATGCTCAAGTATGAATTCCAGCCTTTCAGGTAGACGGGTAGAGTTCACTTACCTAGTGATTGGTTTTCTAACAGTTTTGGTTGAGCTTTCCCACTTCTTTCTTCAGCTCAGGTATTTACTTGCAGAGGTGTTTCTTTGCAGGTTTGGATGCATGTTCCCAGGGCAATGAATGCCAACATATTTGTGTCGAAAATGGTGATTCCTATGTCTGCGCATGTCACGAGGGACATGTGTTGCAAGGAGACAAGAAAACATGTGCACGTAAGGACACTTCCCAGAGTATTTTAAGTCCTTCTTACTAAATGTTTCTGTAGCGAAGAACTTGGGTCTGACTTGTAGAATAGAAAAGATGTAAAGCAGATGAGACAGCACTTGTATGTTTAGGAAAATCTGTCCATCCTTGAAATTTCCATCTAAGGACATGACTGTGAGCACATTCTTGTAAACCAGGGGTGTCACACTCATTTTCATTTGGGGCCACATTTAGCCCGATTTGATCTCAAGTGGGACTGAGCAGTAAAATAGTAACATCATGATTTCGTTCAGCTTTTCCCTTCCGGGGTCGCCACAGCGAATCACCTTTGCATGTTTATTTGGCAGAGGTTTTTATGTCGGATGCCCTTCCTGACACAACCGGGCTTGGGACCGGCACAATGAGGCTTGCGCCCCCTTGTGGCTATTGGGATGCATAGCATAAAGAATCTTTCCCAAGGGATCACCTGGGTCTCAAACCAGTTACTTTCCGCACCAAAGTCAGTGGCATTAACCACTGAGCTACCCAGTCGCTAACAGTAAAATAATAACATAATAATATATAAATAGAGTAATGTCAACTCCAATTTTTTTCCTCCTTCATTTTAGTGCAATAAAAAACCCATTAAATGATGAAAATACTTACTTTTATAAACTATCTAAACCAAAAAGATGTGAATAGCCTGAAAATTACCTGACCTAAAAACTATTATAACTCAACTTACCATTTATACATATGCAAATGTTTCTGTAATTTAATGTTGTTTTTTGCACTAAAATTTGAAGTTGTTATTATTTATAGGCATATGGTACTTTTTTTCCTCACATCAAACTATGAAGAAAATATGGAATCTGTGGAAATTGGATAAGATGAATTCACACGTTGACTACGCAATGGCATGTCATTTATTTAGCCACCTCTGTAGCACTGGCTAAAAACAAACATAGCACAGTCCATCAAAAGAACAACCACACTATCAAACTCTTAGAGGGATAATGTCTCTATTGTATAGGGTGAAATCACCAGGATTGCCCCAACTCACAGGGTTATACACCATACCACACATTTCTTAAACATAACACTGTATAGTAAATTATGTCAATAGAGTCCACTACAAGTCATTCTTTTTTTTCTAGGTTATTATGCTGTTATTTTACTGTTGATCATACTGGTCTGTATGTGGAACCTGAACAAAAATTAGTTCCACAGCCTTGACTGTGGAATTTTTGCACTTCAT
>JAPSES010000105.1:15319481-15334696 GCA_029822895.1 Maxillicosta whitleyi | reverse complement strand
ACAGCTTGAAAACATAGCAAAGGACTAGGTCTAGGAGTCTCATGTCCTCCCACACCACTTCAATTACAAAATACTTAAAAGCTATTATGCCATTTTTGCCCACTAACACTATCAAGCGCTGCAGCTTTAACATCATAATGCATTAACTTTAACAGGACAAATGGGATCAATGTTTCTGATGTAAACCTGCTTCAAATTACTGCCTGTTACCGTCTGTTGTTTGAGGTCCCGACCATTATTTGAGGAAATACAGTATATCACTAAAATGACAACTATCAATAAACAAGCTGTCTGCCTTGAAAGTTTACATAGTGGATCGTCTTAAAGTCTACCCACTAAAGTATGAGAGTTCACACACTGTGTATAGGGAGATGTCTGAATAGCGGTTGGCATCCTGCCTCTTTCTTCCCACAGTTATTCCTGCACCACATCCTATAGCAAATAGATATTGAGCAGATGAGCACAGCTTAACATCTCACAGATATTTGGCATTCCGTCTTTGCTTCACATGAGCGAATGTTTGCAGAGCAGCCCAGGCCAAGGCACGACGCTTCAGAGTCTGCAGATCTGAACGATTCAGTGGTCTCAATGGGGTCTACTGTGCATGTCCCACCTTGGTGAATAATAAGTGTGAGGTCAGGGGTGTGTGAGGTTTGTCCTGATGTGATCTTTTGGTGGTGCTGCTCCTCTTATTGTAGAAAAAACCTTTAAAGACTTACATGTGTGATGTACCCTTCTAAATTCTTGCTTCTTGCTAGAGTTATATGTTTTTATGTCATTTGCTTTATTTTTATGAGTGCCATAGTTAATTTTTTTTTTAGGTTTTGACAAGTTTTAGTTTAGTTTTTATTGGTTTTTCGGGTATTATGAGGAAAGTTTGGATTTCTAGAGGTTAGTTTAGAGTAGGTAGGGGGAAAAATGCATGACGACAAGTATGATTTGCAAAATAATTGTTTCATATTCAGCAATCCTTCACCATTAATTGGTGACAAACTCAAAAATAGATGATCTTGTCTCCAGTTCTATTGCAGTTACTTCATGTTGAATTGATTGTTTTGACCCCTATGTATCGTTTTAGCTATTAAGTACAATAACAGATTTAATTGTAGTCAAATTACACAAACGGGTAAATAAAATCTGTCTTCTTCTAGATCCCTTGTTCGTCACTATGACTAAAACCCATGTGATCACGGCATCCAAAGAGGCATTCTACATGTGGCAGTACAGAGTGGCAAAGAAATTAACTGCCCTGGAGATCAACCAAGTGACCAGAACTAAGAAGGAGGGAAGAGAGAGGTGAGTTTTTTTGGAACACATATCAAAAAAGATCATGGAAAGTTACAGGCAGGCAAGATAACCACAAGGCCACATTCTACGAGTCAGTGGACAAAACCTCGGCTCCGCGTTTCAGCGTAGGGTGTTGGTCCTGACAGAATCATGAAAAGAATTATTCATCTGAGTTGAATGTCACTGAGGTTCCAGACAGGCCCGGCCATGACCTAATGTTCTGCCAGGACTGTCCTCACACCTGGACCTAAATTCACCTCAGTGAACTGTTTGTCTGTCTCTGACTCTTTCTCATCCACCCTCACTTCCTGCCCTTTCAGGGTCTATCACATTGACAGTAATCCAACTGGATCAAATGACAGTGGGCTGGATTTTGCTAAATCCTTCACAGTAAGAGACAATTTTTCCCCTTGTCAATAAAATTTTCATTCAAGTTGAGCCACCAAACTAAAACATTTGCATAGAACGAATATAAAGTGACATTAATAATTATATAAATACAGGATAGTGGCTGGTACATCCAGATCATCTACACGTATCTTTTTGTTTTTTCCAGGCAACGCGAGATCCCATCTGTTGTATCACAGCAACAGATAAGACGCTGATTGTGGTACGTACTTCTCTGTTTTTAATGATACAATCCTGCACAAACCAAAATGAATACACTGTTTGTTTGGATTTGTAGGGCCGTGAGTCTGGCATCGTCCACAGATACAGTCTACCAAATGTGGTTCTCATGCAGAAATACACTTTAAACAACAGAGCCTACTATCTCTCCATTAACTGCAACTCCAGGCAAGTTGAGTTTGCAGATTAAGGTTTAGTTTTGGGCTTCAGGTTTGCAGTAATATCAACTAGAATAATTATTTTCTGTAGCCGTCTGGCCATTATCGACATCGCGGGTGTGCTGACTCTGCTGGATCTGGAGGTCCGCGTCTCCAATGATGACAGCACCAGGAATCAGGCAGCGGCGGGGGATCCATCCAAGTTTGAACGTAAGGATGTCTGGGACATGAAGTGGGCCAATGACAACCCAGATCTTTTCGCCATGATGGAGAAGACCAGGATGTATGTGATCAGAAACCTGGACCCAGAGGTGAGACTTAAAGCCTTTTCATGACTGTCAGTGTGTGTGATTCCAAGAGGTGAAAACAATGACTCATTGTACTGTAACAATAGGAACCCATCCAAACATCTGGATACATCTGCAACTTTGAAGACCTGGAAATCAAATCTGTCCTGCTTGATGAAATAATGAAGGTAAACTGACTTACACTAACTTGTTTTATTTCCATCTTCTACATCTTCAGCCTAAATGATAGTTAGAGCTACTGCAGCCCTGTCATGACGTTTACGCTGAATAGTTTATGCCCTAAGAGATAATTAAAAAAATAAAATAAAAGCATTTTGTGGTTTTACTTGTTCTACATACTTTGTTCCTTGGAAAATATTCACATGTACTGAAGCACACACTTATATTTCTTTGCAGGATCCAGATAGACCTAACAAAGATAACCTCATCAACTTCGAGATCCGTTCCCTGAGAGACAGTCGTGCCTTGATAGAAAAAGTTGGAATTGAAGATGCTTCACAATTTATTGAAGACAATCCACACCCAAGACTCTGGTAACTGGCAAATGGTGGCCTTTATTTTTGATTCAGCATTTGCTTCACTTGATTGAAAAGTCTATTAGGTCAGATGAGCACCATTTCATAGCTGCCACAGCTTTTTATCAAAGTATACACAACAAATTGGTATTGGAAGATGATGTAATGTCTCCTATTAAGTCTGTTAGAGCATCAGTGTTATCTCTGTCCATTTTTACATCTTCAATTAAAATCTCGCAATTAATCCCTGCTGCATTCTGTGACATGGCAGCAGATTCACTATTTTTTGTGTGGGTGCTTTAGAATGTGTTTACAGATACATTGGTTTTGATCACACATTAAAATAATGTAATTCATCCTTACTAGTGCTAGTGTCTAACTGCTGACTTATTTGGTTGTCAACTGTAACCAGGCGTCTGCTGGCTGAGGCAGCTCTACAGAAACTGAACCTAAAGATGGCTGAGCAGGCCTTTGTCCGCTGCAAAGATTATCAGGGCATTGAGTTCGTCAAGCGCCTCGGCAACCTGCAGAGTCAGCCCATGAAACAGGCAGAAGTGGCAGCGTACTTCAGCAGGTTTGAGGAAGCTGAGCGCATGTACCTGGACATGGACCGCAGGTATTTAAGATCAAAACCTGAACAATTTAACACCTGATTTTCTTACTTTAGAATTTGGGACTTGGTTGTTTTCTTGTGTATGTATTCAGATGCTTATCAGATGTTTATCAGGAATGTTAATACTGATCAGTGGACGCTTCATTTCTCATAGGGACCTTGCCATCGGCCTTAGGATCAAACTGGGAGACTGGTTCAGGGTGCTTCAGCTGCTCAAAAGTGGCTCTGGGGACGCTGACGATGCTCTGCTGGAACAGGCTCACAATGCAATCGGAGACTACTTTGCTGACAGACAGAAGTGGTATTGGGATTTTGTTATGAATCCATCTTTAGCAGATATATACTGTGAAATTAGAGCTGGGTAATTTAGCAAATTAAAATGATAAACTCAGGATTTATTTTCCGAAAATCATGAAAAAAATGACTGAATTGCAAAATTCAGATCCAAAATTCATTGTATTATATTAATTGTGGATATGTTTCTCCAGTCCTATATGGCATATAGTGTCATTTTGAAACATGATTTGACATCAGTTAATGTACACAAAAAAAAAAAAAAACTGATCAAAAGGGTAAATTGCCCACTATTGAAAAAAAAATTGATTATTTTTATGGCCACATCACAGAAGCCCTATGTGAAATAATTATAATTTACTGGTAATTGTTAATTCATAAGAAATGCATAAAAATAAGTAAATACACCATATAATTAATAAATGTATTATTCCTATTTTTTGTACACATCACTCAAATCAAATAATATAATCATATTGAATATCTAGTAAAGCACAAACAACTCCTTACATGATTATTAAAACTTTTAAAGGTTCAGTGTGTGATAAGTGCTGGTGATGGGATGTAATGGTGAAGTTGCAGATTCCCACTAAATACTCCTTCTGTCCTTATCTACAGTGGACACAAAACAGTGGAAGAACCTGCGTTTGTCTTGTTCATTCAGGGCTTTTTATTTAAGGAGACTTTTAGTTATAATAGTTAATGCTGGATGTCACATGGTGTAAAATAAGAAAAATAGAAGAGGAAGGCCATATGAGGCAGCTGTAGAAACATGACAGACTCTGAACAATAACCTGCTTCTCTATAAATAGGTGTTATTTTTGTGTTATTGTTCACTAGTGATAGTATAATTACAAATATATTCCAGTTCCACAACACAATTCCAGTAACTCTAACACACCAGACCTTTAACTGATTTAGATCATAATTAGATTAGGTCATAATTCTAGTTGTAGTTCGTTTCTTTTCACTCACCTTAAATGAAAGACTGTATTCTTTGTTTCAAAAGGGTCAACGCGGTGCACTACTACCTTCAGGGTCGTAACCAGGAGAGGCTGGCAGAATGCTACTACATGTTAGAGGACTACGACGGCCTTGAGAAGCTGACCAGTGTGTTACCAGAGAATCACAAACTTCTGCCAGTGAGTCAAACCTAGATGTGAAACAAAAAAAGCAGTTTCATGTTCCCCTTGACCACTGAAGTCAGATGAATCCACTGTACATGAGTAAGTGTGTTGTCCTTTCCTTCTGTAGGACATCGGACAGATGTTTGCCACCGTGGGCATGTGTGAGCAGGCGGTGAACGCTTTTCTGAAATGTAACCAGGCCAAAGCTGCCGTGGACACCTGTGTCCATCTGAACCAGGTGAGAGACCAGCAGAACCCTGGAGATGGTTCTGAGGAGCACATCAGAGAACCTCAGATCCAACCACAGCAGTCACTGTGGCACCTGCTGTCCTCCCACTCCTGTCCACATCCTGAGTGATATTTAGCCCCGGAGTGTGAACTATGCTCCTCCAATGTAAATTTTAACATTTGCTTCAAGAGAGAAATGCTTGTGTTCTTTTTTTTTTTTTTTTTATCCATGTTTGTCTCAAAATGGCACACATGTACTGTCTAGATCTAGGGTTACTCATAAATTGCTGTAAGTCCATCCACAGCTGGCTTCATTGTTATGTTACATCATCCCCCAAAAAACAGAAGTAATTAGTAATGCCAACTTCCTCCTTTCAGATGATTTCCTGCTGTGATAATGCTGCATTAATACTGTGAAATGAATGGGTTGTAAGTTAAAACATGTTATTTATGCAGCTATGGGTCATTTTTGGAAGGTTTGGGAAGTCAGCTCATACATTTTTATATGCAAATATTCAAAACTGCATTTACCTCAAAGCTAAAATGTTGCATTACAATCTTTACGAAACTACAAAGAAAATAACTGATGTTGTGGTTCTGACTGTATTCCTCCTGCAGTGGAACAAAGCAGTGGAACTCACCAGGACACACAACATGAAGGAGATTAAATCTCTTCTTTCTAAATATACTTCACATCTCCTCGAGAAGAATAAAACTCTAGAGGCGGTGGAATTGTATCGAAAGGCTCACCACTTCCTAGATGCAGCCAAACTCATGTTTAAGGTGAGTTTATATTTTCACCATATTTGAGAATCAAGATCCAAGGCAGTTCATTTATATATATGTTTCTCTCTTCAATTCCCTCATGTTTGTTCTTTTCATTCTGCATAAACGTGGCGCCTGTAGACGGCTGCAAAATGTCAGTTCAACTGTATCTGTATTCCCATGTTTGTCTGTGTTCAAATGTATCTTGATCAGTTGTAACTGGAAGGTATGAATTTCTCTTTTGGGATTAACAAAGTACGATCTTATCTTATCTTATCTTATTTTATCTTATCTTATCTTATCTTATCTTATCTTATAATGACTGGCTTCTGTTGACAGATCGCAGAAGAAGAGGCAAAGAAAAGGACTCGTCCACTGAGGGTGAAGAAGCTCTATGTCCTGGCAGCGCGTCTTGTTGAAAATTACCACGACCAAGTGAAGACATCGCAGCAGACTAAAGTCAAGGGGAAAAAATCAGAGGTGAACTTTGTCTTTTTTTTTCAAAGAACATGGTTAAATTCTGCTCATTAAAGTTTTTGAAAGCTCAAGAGTACCTTATCATTTCCTTAAATTAGGCAACGTTTGCTCTTGCTGGGCTTCTGGAGGAAGATGCATCGGCGTCAGACAGTCGTATTGTGTACCACGCCTGGCGCGGTGCAGAGGCCTATCACTTTTTCCTGCTTGCTCAAAGGCAGCTGTATGAAGGCTACATGGAAAATGCTATGCGTACAGGTACCTTCTCACATGACACATCAGCATATTAGAAAAAAGTAAAAAGTACACGTAAACTCACACATCTGAACCGTGATGTTCTATTAAATACTGAACATTTTTCTACTGGAACCAACTAATTACATGGAAAAGCTTTTCTAAGGGGGGGTATGTCTTTCTCTTTAATTTGAACAAGGTCATTTGGTACATTATTGTTAATTGTTTATTTAGTGTAATCTCAGAATTCCCTCATTTCCTTATTAAACAGTACGAGGTAAAGCTGCAGAGGGAACAGAGCCATGAATTTACTCCAAGAGTTGAAAAGCTTAACGTTTTACCACGGTGCTCAGGTTCATATGAACCCACTGTGTTTGGCGTTTTTTTTTTTTTAGATTTTACATCTGAATATATTTTAATTTGTATACCAGGCAAGACATAAAGAGTAATTTTTCATTTACAATATATGTGCCAGACAAACCCTTGTAAGAGGAATGGAAAAAGAGGGGTGTTTTTTTTTTTGTTTTTTTTTTTCAAATTCCAGAATTCCACATTTTTCTTTTATAGTCTTTCAGCCATTACCTGTAAGCATTGAACCTTCCTGACATGAGAACTGGGGAGTAACATCTTGTGAGTCTGATGTATTGAACACAGACATGGGAGGTTAATATGCAAATCCATGGAGGTCCACAGGTTCTACAGGTCCCATGTGAAATGGACTTGGACTTTAGACACTGATATGAGTTCAGTTATTTTAGTATCCTAAACTCAACCTAACTTTACTGTCTCCCAGCGCTTCACCTGCGTGAGTATGAGGACATCATCCCACCGGTGGAGATCTACTCCCTGCTCGCCCTTTGCGCCTCCGCTAACCGAGCCTTCGGGACATGCTCGCAGGCCTTCATCAAGCTGGAGTCCTTGGAGACTCTGAGCCCCGAACAGCGGCAGCTTTACGAGGATCTGGCCCTGGAAATCTTTACTAAGCATGCCCCAAAGGACAACCGCATGGTGGAGCTGGATAAACTACCAGAAGGGTGAGAGCACCAGTTGGTACAGAACCATATCCTGCTCCAAACACCTGGGACTCAACTGCAAAGCCTTTGTAGGCAAAGTTTTAGTTCACAATTTTTTATTTTTTTTTTATGTTTTATACTTATATGTTTATTAAGGTTTTTCACATTTTAACAAAGAGACACGTATTATATATATTATAATTATGTGTTCCATTGTAGAATTAGAGAAATTAAACAGTTAAGTAAAAAAAAAAAAAGTCTGTTGATCCTTAACCTTTACAAACTGTTCATTTCTTAAACCTTAAATGTATCTCAAAAAATGCCTTTTTTTTATCATAACACTCAAACAACTTGTTGGATGCTGTTTTTTGAGGTTCATTTCATTGTCATTTTATCCATGTTGCACAGGAAAGAATGAAATGTTTACTGTGCAATAATCTAAGCAATAAGATAAAAGCAGCAAAAGTATTAAAAAAAGAAAAACAGACATATAAAACATATTGTTAGCCTGATAGCATAATTGCTATAAAGTCATATTTTTGTGAAAAACTCTCCTATGTTTACGGATTCATTTATGTAGATATCCCAATTTGGGCAAAAATATGATTTAAACAATTATACTAAGAGGCTAACGACATACATAATTAAAAACACATAAAAACATTCACCATTAAAAACACATTCCCTAGAAACCAAGCAAAATAAAGTGCATATGCATGTACAGTCGCAGAAAAAAGTATCAGACCACCCTTGTTTTCTTCAATTTCTTGTACATTTTAATACCTGGTACAACTAAAGGTACATTTATTTGGACAAAAATAATGACAACAAAATTAGCTCATAATAGTTTAATTTCAGAGCTGATATCTATCAAATTTCCATGTTTTCTTGATAAAAAACAAATTCACTTCAGTTCTTACATCAATATCCATGTCTTTGTACAGACAAAAACAGTGCTTTTAGACGTTCCATGTTTTCTTTTCTGTCTGTTTTGGTCACATGATACACACATAGGAGTTAGGACTTGCATAACCAGTGTTTCTGATGACCTTTGACGGTCTAATAATTTTTTCCACCGCTGTATGACATAAAGTGCAACTGCGAGAACATACATTTAAAAATAATTTGTACCAATAAACCACAAAGTAACTTTCCCAGACTCCATCAAAACTGTGCACAACGACGAGCGTATGAGTATCTGACACCTCGGTTACACCCTTATTGTGGCGCTGAAAGATAGGATGTCCGTTTCATCTTCATCTATACCCTCTAACACTATCATCCACTGAGCCCATTGTTGTTGAGCTTCATCAGCTAATAGGATGCTGAGGGATTATTGACACATATTTGGCTCTAATGAGCTGAGCGCTAATAGAGTTTCTACTGAGCAACACAGTTGAGTAGTAGAGGCATCGACCAATAGGCCTCTGTTGGAAACTCTGTCTGCTTATATGTAATTCATCTCTCGAGTACACACCAACTAATTTTTTTTTTTTTAACCTCTAGGGCTGAAGGCAAATTACCCACATGCATCGTGACAGGTCTACCGATCCAGGAGTACCAGACCTGGATGTGCAGTGTGTGCAAACATTTCGCTTTGGAGCAGGAGATCAGCAAATATAACTGCTGCCCGCTGTGTCACAGTCCTGTCGCATGAGGAAGTTTCACACACAACCTGTACTGTAAACATACTGGTATACTTCATTTTAACATAAATGGAACATGTGCACTTCCTATTATCCTTACTAGTTTCTATATATATCTTTTTTTTCTCATGCAGATGGTTACTTTTCTTTGATTTTCCTATTAATGTTTAAGCTGCTTTCATGAATATAACTACTTTCTTAACTATTTTTTTTATTGATGTTGATAGCGAATAAACCTCCAATTTTATAACATGCTGTAATGATTTCATTGTGTTGACATTTTATTGCCATCTTAGTTTCTTTCCTGGCTGTTCCAATGATTTTCACCAACGAGGCTGTTTAGAAAATAACGATCAATGTCCACAACATCAGCAGTCCTTAATGAGAACAACATTTGCACTGTAGAGCAACAAATAATGTAAATAATGAGAACAAAAGGGAAGTGCTGAGTTTGGTATTTTATTGGACGCCTGTTGTTTGTGTGTTTCAGCATTTTGCAGTGAGAAAGTCTGATCAAATATAGTTTTTTTTTTACAAGAGTCTGACCATTCACTTGCAAATGAATTTAACAATAATGCAAATAACACCAACGGCTACACAAAGACCTCATTCAGCTGTGTGCAGATGTTCTATCCTATCTGCAGCGTGGTCATCTTCTGCCATCTACTGTTAGCAGTAGGCATTCGTGAACAGTGTTTTAAACACATCACATCTGTTGGAGGGTTGTTTTTTTTTAAAGTGATTTGTAAAGTATCCACATCTTAGCTTATCTTTTACTGGATCGTTTTCATCCAGAATGTTAACACTTTTTTCCAAAAATATTACTGTCTAGTATTAGACCACCCCTTGTTTTCTTCCGATTCTTCATTTTAATGCCTGGTACAACTAAAGGTACAATTGTTTGGACAATTATAATGATAACAACAAAAAATAGCTATAATAGTTTAATTTCAGAGCTGATATCTATCCACTGTCCATGTTTTCTTGATAATAGCTAAAATCATTTCATTTCTTACATCAGTATCTATGTCATTGTACTGACATACTGTACTGTTTCTTTTCTGTCTATTTTGGTCACGTGATACACACAGGAGTTAGTGCTTGATTACATCACTATTGTTTTTTGATGACTTGATTGTCTAATCATTTTTTCCTCAACCATATTGTAATCATTCCTGATGTAGGAATGTTACTTCTCTTTGATCTGTATTTCCCTATATATTGTGCATTATTTTTGCCCTTTATTTCAGAACTCAGACTTTAAAGTATGAACCATGGTGTGCATGTCACTGCCATGTTAATCCTTGTTTCCATGCACCTGTTTACATGAATCTGACCTAAGCACAGCTGCACAAATATTGCACAAAAGTACATGCATATACTGTACTCTATGCCAGACACATCCACTGATGAAATGTGTATTAGTTTACTTTGACATCAGTACTTTATTTGGTTATGCCTTTGCATTTCTGCCATAGCACAATCTTAAACTCCTCCATCTGCACATATGACCCCCCCCCCCCCCAAAAAAAAAAGGAAAAAAAAAATAATATAATAGAAAAAACCCACCCTGACAAGTAAACAAACGAGGCTGAAACAGACCTGCTTCAAGGAACAGTGAGCACTTGGCTTGAGGAAATCATTAAATATGCATAGTAATAAATTTGGCGCACCACAGACGCACCCTGTAAACCGATAGCGCACGAGCTCAGCGGAGTTTAAACAGCACTGGTTTGTGGGAAATAATGTGCCAGCCTTGTGATCAGCTGTCCAGTGAGAGGCTGAGTTCCGCCTCGCGCTGCACGGACACGCAGCAGACCTCCGCACTGTGCGCCCACGCTCCGGACCCGAACACAGGACCTTTGCGCCTCCAGGAGTCTGGACGACGCATGGACAGGTAAGTCCCATCCTGCACTTTCAGCGTCCGGAGCCACTTTTTCCAACTGGGAACACTTTGTTTTCCAAAGAAAGCAAAGGGTCTGTTTAGTCTCAGGTTTGATATCATTTGCTGCGTGCGTGATTTGAATGAGTCTTCCTAGTTTGACCTTGGTTTACCATCTACTGCGCGTAACACAATACCGGAAAACACTTTTTAGAACAAGAAGCAGCAGCGACAGCAGGTAGGATACTCATGACACTGTTTCTGTGTCAACAATGTCATGTGTTTCCCTGTAGTGTATCAATCTTTTGGTACCAGTTTCTGTTGAGGAGCACACAACTAACTTTTACTAAATCATACACTTATCAAACATATACAAATCAACTTACTTAATAAATAGTATTGTAAAGTTACCAGATTGTAAAAAGTCTCCCCTGCAGACTTGGGTTGTATTCATTAATGATTCAGTGAAATGAGGATGATCTTTTTTCACACATGTTCATACCTAACATATATGATTCATACATTTTTAATCAGGTTTTACCCTTGTTTTGCTACTGTTAACATAAAATACCTTATCCCTTCCATTACATGCCATTAGAAGGTGTCACAGAAACCTAGATGTAACTGATATTTGGCAACCATGATGTAATGTGATCAAATGACATACAGTACAAGAAAGTCTAAGATGTGGACTAATTTCACTGTTGCTCTTCTTGTGCAGGCAAAAAAAATCCTGAGATTTTTTTTCCCAGCGTCCTCCTGCAGATTCTTGCATCCCATCATGGCGTACAGGCAGGTCCTTCATCGGCACAGTGATGATGATTGCTTTATTAACGTCAACGTTGGAGGTTTCAAACAACGAATGGAGCACGATGTTCTTAAACGCTTCCCGCAGACGCGTCTTGGTCGACTTCTGTGTTGCAGCTCGAAGGAGGCGATCCTGGAACTCTGTGACGACTTCAGTCCTTCTGAAATGGAGTACTATTTTGACCGCAACCCACTGTTTTTCTGCTATGTTCTTAACTTTTACCTCACAGGCAAAATCCATCTGGTAGATGGGTTGTGTGTGATCTCCTTTATTCAAGAGATTGAATATTGGGGCATTAAGGAGCGTCATCTGGACTTGTGCTGCAGCAACAGGTTTCTTGAACTAATGGACATGGTTGAGGATAAGAACTGGGATGAGAGGAGTGATGAACAGCAGCTGAACATGTCAGAATCATCATCTATTGCAGCGCTGTCAGAGACAGAGGACGACATGGAAATGTTTGAAGGAACTTGGTGTGCAGACGTTCGCAGAAATATCTGGATACACCTAGAGAATCCAGGTTTCTCTACTTCAGCCAAAGCCATGGCTGTGGCCTCTCTGAGCATGGTCATTGTGTCTGTTATAGCCATGTGTGTGCACAGCATGCCCGACTTCCACCAGGTGGATCACAATGACCGGGAGATTGAAAACCCAGTACTGACGTTCTTTGAGAACGTCTGCGTTCTGTTTTTTTCTGCTGAGTTTGTCCTTCGTTTGGTTGTTGCACCATCAGCCAGGAAGTTCCTGTGCAGCCCTCTCAATATTATTGACTTAATGTCCATTATGCCCTTCTATGTTACGATGCTCTGGATGTACCTGGATGAAGGTGAGAGCGCAGAGCTGGAGAATGTCGGTAAAGTGGTGCAGATTTTGAGGTTGATGCGAGTGTTTCGCATCCTAAAACTAGCTCGCCATTCGTCCGGCCTTCGCTCTCTTGGTGCCACACTTCGTCACAGCTCCCGTGAGGTTGGGATGCTGGTGCTCTTCTTATCTGTAGGCATCTCCATGTTCTCTGCACTCGTTTGCTTTGTAGAGGGGGACTCCAAAGAGTCCACTCTGCAGAATATGCCTGTTGGCTGGTGGTGGGCGACTATTAGCATGACCACAGTGGGCTACGGGGACACCTTCCCTGTTACTTTTGCAGGGAAGATAATTGGAACTCTTTGTATCATTTGTGGGCTGCTAATCGTGGCTCTGCCCATCACTAACATCTTCAACAAGTTCTCTAAGTTCTACCAGAGGCAAAAACAGATTGACTCAATGCGACACAACAACTGAACCCTGTCCTGAAGGTGTAGGATAAAGGATATGGTCTTCAGATACGTATCCTCGAAACCTTTGAGAGGTTAATCAGTAGTTGTGAACTTAACATTGGAATGACACCGAACTACAGGCAACAATTAAAGGGAAACTCTGCATTAGTGTCTCTGTGAGGTGTTGGGCCACAGTAAAACATCTGCTGGAGCAGCTTCGGTTCACATTAGCGTTGATTCAAAAAGTCTGTGAACTCAACCTGAGGGGTGAATGCTATTCTTCTAAAGGATATTCCTTCATTTTTCCTGGGAGACATCACTCTTGTGGGTTTTCTCCTGTAATTTGGCACCTGTGTGTGGATGCAGCATGGAATCCAATGATCAAACCTGTCATGACAAATATATGCATGGACATTCACAAAATACTTTGTATGCACATCAAACAACAGTTATTCTTACATGTGTTGCATATCTTTCAAAAGCATAGAGATGACACAAAAGTCTGTCATTGTAAAAGTTCTCTACCCAGCCCACCCCACACCGCCCCACCCCACCCACTTCGATACTGTTCAAGTTCATATCTGCTATTGATCCACGTGTCCTGGTGTCAGGTCTCAGTTGTATTCTGTTTCTACTGGATTTTAATTCAATAAGAAGGAACTTTGCTGGTTTCTCATCCATGATTGCAATGACTTCTTAATAAATGTGCCACTTAATGTCAATAAAGTTCTTTTCAAGATGCTGAATACCCAGTTCTGTCATGTAGAGCATAGAAGGCAGCTGGTACACAGAAACGCAAAGTCCACTGGGAAATTATTGGGTTTCTCAAATTAACAGTAACAAGCTATATGTTTCCACATGAAAATGTTAACAGCCAAATTTCACCTACCTTTTGAGTCTTTATGTGAGGAAACATGTCATCATGCTGTGCATTAATTCTCGTGCTGCTGCTTTAACTTTTGTTTCCTTCAGTCACCTTCATCAACAGTATCTAGAGTTTTATCTGTTATCTCCTCCACAGATAAGAGCAATCAATAAGGACAGGCTTTAAATCAGGGCTGACCTCCAGAGAGATGCTAGAACTGAAATTCAGTTTTGTTTTTGTATTAATTATATGTCATGCCCTCTGTGCTATCGGAGTGAAGTGGCGTTTTGATTCTTGCAGAGTAAGTTTAAAACTCTCAGAGTACTGATAAATAGTTCACGGCTTCAGCCCTCAAATAAAGTCCACGTCAGCATTCACCTTTTCTGCCTCGGCCCCCTCCCCCTGTGTCCTTCCTGCAGGCTCAAAGGCATGCAGGATCGCTCTCCGATTTAGTTCATTTCTTCATTGTTGACAATGAAAATTCACCATCAGCAATATGTGTGGTCATCTCAGTTACTGAAGGACAGTCAGCGGATCGCTGCACAGGGATATGTTCTGCTTTGTGAGGTGAAAAGAAGACGAAAAGCTTTGTGTTCAGCAGATGAAGAAGTATTCAGATGGACAGAGTGATGCAAAAACACTGCAGGTGTCGAAAGTCATGCATGAAAAACCTTAAATAAAAGTACATGAAGGTAAAACTTTGATACTTAACTGATATAAAAGCGATACACACTGCATGGCCAGTCCTCGCAGTTCATGACATGGATTGAACCCATGAAACTTCTATTAAGTTCATCTATCCTTATTGGCTGTAGTTGAGTTTTTGAGCTTTTGCCAGTTAGTATGTGCATTTTCCACCTCAACTACACTTATTAAGAGATGGGTGAATAATATAAACTGTTTAAGATCCTTATGTACTGTTTATTTCATCTAGAAAAAGAAAAAAAAAAGATGAGGTTTTTCAGAATATTAGATTTTGTGGCAGCCCATTTTTAATGCAGAACCGAATAAATTGTAGACGGAACTACAAAAACAAGTCAAACATGCAATATCTGACGTCACCACCTTTGGTTCTGATTCCAGGAGACATTCAGTGGATTTAACTGCACCAATAGTTC
>JAPSES010000105.1:15295593-15314751 GCA_029822895.1 Maxillicosta whitleyi | reverse complement strand
CTCCAACATTATGAACCACTGCAGTACTGACCCATGGAAGGATCGGAACTATTGGTGCAGTTAAATCCACTGAATGTCTCCTGGAATCAGAACCAAAGCTGGTGACGTCAGATATTACATGTGTGCATTTTTTTTTTTTTTTTTTAGCAGTGTGTATATATACTGAACATGTTCCTTAAACACCTTCAACAGTTTCAACAAAACTCTTCTGTCTTGGTTTTTTTGTCCTCATATTTCCATCCAGAGGAACAACGTGGGGTTTATGGGATGTTTCTGATCCTGTCTCTACCGGACCAACTGCTCATTTGCATATACATGACAGTAACTGTACTTGGACAAACTACCCCAGATGTGTGCCCAGAGACATTCAGAGTCATTCTGCACTGCAGATGGGTGAATTGCCTTGACATATTTAATAATATTAATCATGATGGTGGTTTAATTTGTGTTAACATGTTAATTTTGACAGCCCTGATGATTACTAATGCATATAGGAATAAAAAGAGGAACGTGAATGAAAATATAATTAGGCAAGGTAGGTTTATTTGTATTTATATATATATATATACATATTTCATGTACAGGACATAAGGCATGAAAAGAGAAAGTTGAAATATAAAAATATAAAGAACATAAACATAGAATACATAAAATACATTAAAATCATCAGCGATAAATTGTGCTTTTAAAGTTCCTTTAAAATACATGATTTAATAGTTTCAGTTAAAGCTAAAGTAAACAATAATGTTTTCAGTCTGTTTTACATGAGCTTTGACCTCAGGTGTTCAGGACGTTCCACAGTCAGACTGACAGAACCACTAACACTGTGTTTGGTTCTAATGTTGGAACACACAGTAAACCTGTCCCTGATGAGCTCAGGGTCTGGATGCTTCAGAGGGAACTAACACGTCTAGGATGGATTTGAGTCCAATGGGTTTATATGGAGACGTGTGTGTGTGTATGTAGTATATGTATACACTCGTGTCAGGAGCTGAACTCACCACACACTCCACCTCCAAGAACTCTGGAGTCTAAACCCACTCCCATCTAAAACCCAAAACCAGGATTTATACGATTTATGACTGTCTTTACTGTTACATCACCTGCAATTCTGCAACTACCATACTGGTAACAATGCAGTGTCTATACAGTCAATATTATACATATACACATACACATACATAAACATAAACATATATACATATACATGAACATAAACATATACATACACATACACATACACACACATATACATATACACATACATAAACATATATACATAAACATACACATTAACATAAACATATACATACACACACATATACACATACACATACATAAACACATATACATTAACATAAACATATACATATACACATACATATACATATATACATAAACATATACATAAATATCATTACCAATACTTTGTTTCTATCTTTTCTCCTAAATCCTAGCATTTGTGCAACTACTGTGTTAATGCATTATACATATAATCAATATTATACATAGTCTATACATAGATTTTATAATTTTACATTTGTATATTGTTATTGCTTACCTTTTTATATTTTATTTTAAGGGCAGTTTGGACCATGATGATTTATTCATTAGGTTTTTATTATTATTATTATTATTATTATTATTATTATTATTCTTTCTCTTTTTATTCATTAGTGTTCTTTACCCTGCACTGGTCACAACATGAACTTACACCTCCTACATCTCAAAATCCAATTACAATGAACATAATTAAGTAAAGTTTTATAAAGACTTCTAGCTACAAGTGCAAAAAATAAGTTTAAGAACACTAATCAAAGCAATATGAAGCATTTATTTCAGTAGTAGTAGTAGTACTATCTCAAGATGTTGTGCACTTCTGCAAATGAAAAAGGTGATTTTAGGTTTTTAGAACATTGACCCATAAACATAGGTTGATCCTATGGCACAGTTTACCCTAAGGCACAGGGTAAAATGAGCATGGGTAGGAGTAACCTGAGTGTTCCAGGTGCACATAGAGCCTAAGCGCCCATAGAAATGTGATTCTAGCTTGTTAAGTCGAATGCAAGCGCTTCACATTTTCAGGGCAGTGATCCATGAAACTGGTCTGTAGGTTTGTGAGACGAAGGACATGGACATTTAAAACTAAAAAATATTCTGTTCTTTTTTTAAAAATTATTTTCATTAAGCATAACCTATTTGGGAGACTCTTCCTTTTAGTTATTTTTATTCAGTTGTAGAGGAAATAATCAAAAGTACTACTTTACATGAGCAACACATAGCAGAGTTAATACATTCCACCACTAGAGGCCGCTGGTGACCACCTGAAAAAGCCTTTGACGCACCTGAAACTCTTCATTCAGCACATGTGAACATTCTTTTAAGTGTATAAATCACAAAAAACTAAATAAAAAGCTGTTAATTTTCAAAGTACATCGAATATCACATCACCGCTGGACATCAATGTGAAAAAACCTTACAAATAACCTGATTCACCATAGACAGGACCTTTTAACGGTTCAGCAATGATCTAAACACTATAGAAACATAAACGAAACCTTCCTAAAAGACTCAGTATTAGTAGTGGAGACGACTGTGAAACCCTTAAAAAGACTTTGAAACAACCAGAACCACCTTATTAATATCTTCTCAATGAAATTAAACATCATAAACATAAACAAAACTAATTCAAAAGCCCATTCAGAGCACATATCATACCCTCTACATATGCCACTGGCGGTCTCTTGAAAAAGGTTTTGAAACAACCTGAAAAAACCCTTCAGGATTACTGGTTACAGTCGTAAAAGAAATAATCAATTCAAAAGTAATATTTTATTCACATAATCCACTTTTCATTATTGGAGACATGTGGAAAAGCCTGACAACCAACCTTATTTTTTAGAAATATGAATCAAACCCTGTCCAAGTAATCACAGAGTAGACCACTGATGACCCTCTGACAATGGTTTATAAAGAACCTGAAACACTTCATAAAATAAATGTCAATGCCTCATTAATGCAATTATCTGGAATACATTTGATGTTTTTTTTTTTGTTTTTTTTTCAGAACTCAGTCTGTATTAAGCAACTATCAAAAACACTTATAAACAGATATACTGTTGAAGAAAACTGGTCAAAATGACCATTTCCAGGGTACATAATTATTCCTCTCTAGATTAGTAATCTAAAGAAATTATTAGGGCCTTTGTAATTATCTAAAATACTCTAGAAAATGATATGAATAATGACTAAAATGGTGGAGGACATTGCATAGCCTTAGTATTAGTCTCCAAAAAAGTCTAAAAAAAAAAAAAAAAGACAGGAATTATATAAAATACTTGATAAAATAGATATAAAATAGGATTTAACACAGAAATGTAAAACTTTTGAGAAGTATGTTCATATAAGCTCTGAGTTGGGCATTAAATGACTGCGTCATAGTGTGAAGGTTGAGGTGTTATGGCAGCAGAGGCTCAGTTGATAGTAGCCATCAGCTCATCTATAATGTTGGATCTTCATCTCGATAATAATCCTCGGGTTCCTTTAAACTTTCATTTATCTCAGACAGTTTTGAGTATCTTTTACCTGACATGTTTCGGCGTGAAACTTCCGCCTTCATCAGAGTGTCACCGAGGTGTTGAAATGAAAGTTTAAAGTAATAAGAAAAAGGCAGACAGAATGAACATACTACAAGTAATCCTCAGGTTCCTAACGAGGTTCCAGTAGTTTTAACGCAGTGGGAAACCACATCCCCATAAAGCCTATCAGATCACTTCAGCATGATGTGGTCGAGTATCTCCTGGTTGGAGGTTGTGTAGATGTTGGACTACAACAGGACAGGACACAACACCCCAAACCTTTTTTGACTGTGGAGACTTCACACAGGACTTCCAAATGATTTAATGAATACTAGATTTACTTTCACATGAAACACGGACAGTGGTCCAGACCAGATCTGAGCTCTTTAGTCCAGGTAATACTCTTTGGACTCATTGTCTGGTTCAGGAGAGTCTGGTCACTTGGTATATGACACTTTGAATCCATTTCCTGGTGTTTCTATGTGCTGACTTCAGCTCAGTCCACAGGACAGTCATCCCAGCACCTTTTATTTCTGTGATATAATCTGTGAATATACTTTGAAATATCACTCTGTGAACACTCAGCCCTGATCATATGGGTCCATCCACCCCTGTCTGTCCCCCATTCCCCCCAATTATCAGGTCACTAGTCTTTCCCATGTTTGTAGTAATGTTAACCGACTCTCAATGAGAGATTCATGGTTCTTACTGTATCCTTACTCTTTACTTTAAATAAATAAATCCACTGCAAATAAAAGTAACAAAATAAAAATATGGAAAAATGGTTGCATTATCCTGATTTCAATCAAAACCAGGGGTGTCAAACATATGGTCTGGGGCCAAATTCTTCTCGCCAAAGGGTCCAGTCCAGCCCTTGTGATGACTTTGCTAAAATTAAACTAAGATATTAACAATCATTTTAGTTCAGTTCCATATACAGACCAATTCAATTACAAGTGGATCAAATTGGTGAAATACTACCATAATATCTAATAAATACTCACAACTCTGTAAGCATTTTCATGTATTTACACCAAAACAAAGTATAATTTTGCAAAATATGAATAATGTGAGGAAATATGAACAACCTGAAATGTTTTAAGTGCAGTTTCAACAATATTATTATCTGTTATTGAATGTTTTGTGTAGTTGTAGATCCACTGTGATCTGTAAGTTATAAAGTACATGTGAAAATGATAAACTGAAGCAGAATATTGTTAAAATTACACTTATTTTTTTCAGTTTTGCATATTTACATTGTTTTAAAGCATATTTTGTAAATGTAAACATTTTCATAACATAATTTTACTTTTTTCACTTTAAAACATCTATTATTATATTATTATGTTATTATTTTACTGCTGTCACTTCAGATTAAATTTGTCTGAATATGGTCCCTGAAATAAAATGAGTTTGACCCCCCTGATCAAGACAGTTATTTAACGTAAAAGTAAAAATGTAAAAAATAAATAAAATAAAATAAAGTGTTGTAGCACCTCAGTAATTGCGCTAGGGGGCAGTAAATGCCTACAATTATAATGTTTACACTGTTCTAGTTATGGTAATGCTTCAGGTGATATACATCTCAAATTAATACAGTGTCAGTATGTGAATGCATATTTAACCTATAATGTATAGTTGTTATCTGTATCACACTGTAGTAGTTTTTATAGCACCAACCACATTGATTTATTACTCTTGTAAGCTAGTAAGATAAATTCAGAATACATTGTCAGTGTGAAATGTTCTCCTGTGTCTGTCTGAGAAATATCCTGCTGATAATAATGTCATGTTTGTGTTATTGACTGAATTTATATATGTGTGTGTGTGTGTGTGTGTGTGTGCGTGTATTGTATTTTTTTTTTTTTTACATAAACAAGACAGCACTGTTCCAAGTTGAAAATGATTTATTATTATTATTCATTTAAATTAACAAACACTGCTATACATATTGCTGTTTTTATTAATTTTGAATCATTTTAAACAGTTAAAGCATTTGGAAAATAAGTAATAGTTGAAAACAGGCGACAGACAGTAGATGACAAATACAGTAGAAGATCTACAGTCAATGGCTTTCCTATGTGTGTCTAGGGGGCTCAACACACGGACATGTCAGACTCATCCACAGTAATGTTTTTGGTTATCGTTTCACCCGTGTGACGTCACAACCGTTAACCCCAACACCATCTGAAGATAAACAGCCGACACATCCTCTCAAACAGATGAACGACAGCAGCAGTAGCAGCTTGTATTGATTCGCAAAGTCTGTTTTCTGCATCCAGCGCAACAAAAGACTTCCAGCCACAACTTTTATTCCACGAATAACAAAGAAAGGTGTTCAAGCAAAGGTGACACCCTCCCCCTTTGACCCCTGACATTATACTCATTAGGAATGTTTGAAGTAAACAAACAAACAAAAAATAAAATATATATATATTTATATATCGCTGTTGTGTCCTTCTCAGTGCACCGTATTGAAAACCCTCATCCCTTTAAGATACACACAGGTAAAAACAATGTAAAAGAAGTGCTTTGTAGAACTTCAGAAATATTTCATCTTCTCAAGGTGTCCCCTCTTTTGTCTCAGGCCAGCTGTAGAGAGAGTCCTCCTCACCTTCCTTATTTTGAAAAAAAGTGAACTCGTGTCTGGCCTTTGTTTTTAAGCCAATAAGGCTTCCAATAGACAAAATTTCTTCCAAGTACCTCGATGTTGGCATATGTTCACACACCCAGAAATCAGCACATCTGAGCTGAATTAAACATCATTTTTTACTAAAAGTGACAGATTTACAAACACAGTATAAACAGGGTTGACATCATTGGCAGCTGGCGACAGTCTAGACCACAGTGGCTTTTTTCAGATTTGAGCAAAAATTCCTCCTTTTAGACAAAGACTGGCGAATTACAGGATTACATGTGTCATACAAAGCTTTTTGGCTTTTGAAACTTGACCTGCTGTTGAAAAAGGTAAGACCTTTGTTTAGAGGATGTAAAAAACACAAGAAAAAAAAAAAAGAATCTCCTGGAGGAGGGTTTTGCTCAAACTTTCAGAATGTCTCTGAAAAGCTAAATTAATTAAAAAGAAACCTTTCTGGATGTGACACATGAATTGATGGAGTTTTACATCCCTCCACATTCCGTACCGCCTCTGCAACACTTTGGCTAGACCATACATCAGCCTGCAGTCCTGCAATGTTCTCCACGATGGGGTTCGACTACACATGAGAGATATCCCTGACATCAATGTAAATCACATACACTTTGTCATCAACATGTTCAGGTACAGAATCACTGAGGAAAAGCACACCAATACTACTGTAAAGTCAAGCCACTATGGCAAAATAGAAGGTATAGAGTATTGAGGAACTAGTCATTGATTTAAAGTTGGCTCGTATCCTTTGCAACACTGAGGAGTGCTGGGTCACCCCGTAGGACGACCATGTAGCTTTTCTACAGGCAGATTAAGGAGAGGACAATGTATCAACAAAACACATTGTAAAATATATCAGCACAGGCCATAAATACAATTAAAGAGATGGAAATAACATCAGAAAGGTTCATGTGATTCCTGAATCAAGGACAAATCTAAAAGGAAAGTGATGAGAGGAATATGTCTATGGTCACCGTCTGTTTGATTCCTCAGAATATCCGGCAGAACGCAGACCTCGTTTAGTGATTTATTGATTCGTCTTGGCAGAGTGCAAGTGTCGGCCGCATGGCTTTTAAACATCTTTTTTAAAAATATATATTCAGAAACACGCTCTCTAGTTGTAGTCACATCGAGTCAGTTGCCAGGTGGAGGCGTATCTTTCTCCAAAACTGTCTGCCCAGTAAACAAGTCGACACTCTGGAGTTGAAATGGCAAAAGGATGACACTTTATAGGACTGGTGCACACACTTTTACAAGTAAAAAATTTTACACTGAAGCAGAACAAGAAGAAACACACGGCGTAGCCCTTGTGGGTTCCCCTGCGGAGTGGGGAACGGCTCACATGGTCAGCTTGGTCTGGACTTTAGAATGTGCTCTTGGGTCTTTAAAGACACTGGAGGAGGGCAGTTGATCCTCACGCTTGCCTTCAGCCACAGTGTTTGTTTGGGAGCCGAGCTGAGCGGGGGCTCAGAGGGCCAGGAGGGTGGGGGAGTTGAGGGAGTCTGAGGACTGGTCTCCGCTGCTGCTGCTGCGCCTGTGGGCCTTGGAGCAGGACTCGGAGGAGGGTGAGGGGCTGTCGGGCTCCAGCATGCTCGGGTAGGTGAATATGAGGCTGGGGGCGTTGGGCGTGGCGGCTGGGGTGGACGCCGCCACCACCGGCGTGTTCAGGCTGTCTCCATCTATGCAGTACATCCCGCCGCTGACGCCGCCTCCACCCAGACAGATGGGCTTGATGACGGAGCGCTGGGGTTTGCCCACTTCCGCTTCATCATCCTCGGGCTCTTGCTTCACCACCACTTGGTTCATGTGGCCCCGGGTGGTCATGGGACGCATGGTCAGAGGGAGGGGAGCGCACTGCTGCTGCTGCTGCTGCTGCTGCTGCTGCTGCTGGTGGTGTTGGTGCTGCTGGTGCTGCTGGTGCTGCTGGTGCTGCTGGTGTGCAGACGGCTGATGGCGCTCCTCATTGGGCAGCTTGCACACAGGATTATGGGCAACCAGCATGAACTCCAGCTTGTCTTTCTCCTTCTGCAGGGTCTCAATCTCCTTCTGAAGGTCTGCTTTCTCCTCCTCCAGTTTCTCAGTCTCCTGTTTACACAGAGACAGGAAACAAGCGTGAGAACTGGGCTCAAGTACGACAAGGTTATAGTTTAACTGAGTGAAACACACAGCGTCATTTGGATCATGTTTTCAGACATGCAGTAACAAAAGACCAATAAACTGAAAATATATTCAATAAATAGAATGCATTGATGCCAGGGGTGAATTATTTGACTACTCTGGTCAGAAGTATGATCAGCTCCTAAAATTACCAATAGAGGGCACTGTTTGCTTGCTAAACATACTCAAACAGTCCACAATTAGCACATTAAATCCAGAATTTGTCACAGTCTATTTGGGCTCTTCACACATTATTTCAAAGGCTGATGCTTAACTTTAAATTGACATGACTTGTGTTTCAGACATATGAGATCTACTTAAATAATGAATCACTGACGTGTCACATAACAGACAAAGGCAGTACCCATAAAAGCCATTCAGCAGTCCTAGACAAGTAGGCAGATAAAGATAAGCTGACATGCTGTCTGAGAACTTTGACTCATGGGCAAAGGTATGAGGAAGGAGTTATAAAGGAGCCGAGAAGAGAAACTTCAAGGGAAACAATATGAGCGATATCAGTCGATCAAAGAGCGTTTTTGGGTTTTTTTTTATTATTGTTATTATGACTATTGGCTTCTCCTTTCACTGAAAAAGAGGCGCTTCCTTCTTTGGGATTTCTGAAAAAAAAACAGGCATGTGAAGGAGGAAGGGCGTTTTTTTTTTTTTTTTTTTTTTTTTTTTTTTTGCTTTTTTCCTTGGACGCAATAGCTGTGTTAGTGTGGGAGTGTGTACTTTATATCACTGTGTTTATACATGTGTGTGTATGAAGCATGTCTGTATGTGGGTTTGTGAGACAAGCAATTTACCCCTTTTACAAAATGTCCTGCATTCATAGAGACAGCTGCCTACAGCAAATTCCATTCCTGTTTTTTTTTTTTTTTTAGGTCTGACAAGCTCAACCTCACTGTAATTCGGCTAATTAGTCCATTTAGATGCCGTTACTGTCTGCCAAGCAGGGCTGCGAGACAGCCCTACCTCTGTCTACAGCTGCTGGAGACAAAAAGCTTTTCATCGCCTGTCATCATCTCACTCAGACCTTACACTCAGAGACACAGTGAGAGTCAAACCAGTAATGGAAGGTTGTACATTTAGGTGTGGAGTTCAATCACTCATCAAGAAATCTGGACTCCTTCCAGACTCTTTTTTTCCCCCCTTCCTTTTCCTTATACCTTTTGTATTTTCTGTGCAAATGCTTCTTTCTGATGATCTGTCTTTTTTGTCATTTTCACCACTTTTAACTATTTTTTTTCTCTATTCTGTTTTTCTATACTCACCCCTTGCAACATCTCCGTGAGCTCTCGCCTGCGATTACGGCATTTGGCGGCTGCTAACTTATTCCTCTCACGCCTCACCCGCCTTTTCTCCTCTTCCTCTGGGGTGAGCTAAGGCCAAGAAAAAAAAGAAAAAGAACATAACAGGTGAATAAGCTGCCTGGCAGATACATGTGATCAATATGAAGCCCAGCATGACAGAATAAACAGGAGCTGGGTACTACTGAGTAAAAAATAATCCTACAAACACCCAGGGATTATTATTTATTACTGTGATAAAATAAACTCAGTGATGGTAAAGATATGTGAGACAGACAGACAGACAGATAGATAGACAGATAGATAGACAGATAGATAGATAGATAGATAGATAGATAGATAGATAGATAGATAGATAGATAGATAGATAGATAGATAGATAGAGTTATAAGAGCTAATCATTTTATTTTTTCTATGAATCAACTTTCATTGATTGGAAACGAGCTCATCTTTGTCTTTTTTTTACCCCCATCCTTTCATTCACCTGCTCGTCCCTCTTGCGTCGGCTCCTGGTGTCCCCGATGGAGCGGATGACCCCGGGTCGAGCCAGCGTGTTGTGTCCCAGCAGCCCAGGCCCGTTGGTCATGTGGTGATGGCTGTATGGGTGGGAGCGGGAGTACGGGTTGGACATGGAGGTGATGACGGTGGGCTGCACCATCCACTGCAGGTCTTGGCTGGTAGTGATTGCATTGATGGTGGGAATAAAGGCACTATTGGAGCCGGGCATGTCAACCCTATACTTCTGGAAATGGGGAGAAAAGAGAAAATGGATCTAATGAGATGCGTAATCACATCTAAACACATTTTCTAGTAGTATCCTGGTGTGTGTCAATGCATGCAACTTAATCCCATAAGCACCTTAGTTTGTATCTATCAGCCTTTCTTATATTTTGCTGAGAGCGTAATCACAGACATACACCACCTACTGTTATCAAATTCACACATTTTCCACATTTTAAGCTTATAGTAATGATTCAATCCACATAAGCAAAACACAGTGGATGTAACCCCTGGAGTGGAGCAGTGACACATGCTATGAATCATGTGGGAAAGCCCAAGGTGTCCCGTGCATCTCATTTTGTGACAATAACCATGAGATAATTTTTTTTTAAATCTGCACAGGGTGATGGGTACACATTTTTCAGAAAGATAATTATGCATTTGAGCTGCATGTTTGACTACAGAAAAGTGTCTTCTGATAACAGGAGATAAGAATTGTTCCCCTTAAGTGACTTAATTGTGGAGTAAATATTGTATTTGGCTGTAATTGTGAGGATTCCATCCTGCGATGCAATCCTTAACACCATTCTAATCAAAAGACAACACTGTGACTCTAACATCTGCAATATGAACACATTGTAGATTCACCGGTAGTCCATTGGAAGAGGAACGATGGCAAATTACTTTATCATTACTTCATGTCTCTGGGGTGTAGAGACGTGTGCGTAATTTACGCACGTCCCTTTGCACGTTATTCCCGACTTTCCGTCGGATATCCCGGCAGTCTTTTGGAACTTTGTTTATCTGGTGAGTCATTGTGTATGGGATTTGTTAAGCACATGTGAAACGCGGTCAGTTCCAGTAAGGGGGGAAGCAGCCAGCTGTAACGAGCCAGACAGTTCGCCAGAATTATATCAGAGGAATTTTTGCAACCTCGCCTTCACAATAAGAGCATTCCATTTCCTATTGAAAAAAAAAAAAAAAAAGATTAGATGCAGTGGTGCGTTCTTGTGTCATGACGAAAGTAAACCACAATGGTACGATCATTCAATTAAGTTACCACTAAATATGGAGAAATTCCAGTATCTAAAACATTTATGATCTAATAAAAAATACGGGGTCTAAAATAGGGGGAGAGAGCAACCATGTTTTGATAATGTCTCAGTAAACCGAATGAAAAGGTCATGTTCCAACCCGTATAATGGGAACCAGGCAGCCAGCGTGTGATTACAGGGAAGCAGAGCAATAATATACATGAGCCAAAAGTCGTTTACCGTAATGTTGCGTGAGCCTGAGGAGGCTTTTCCACAGAAGTGCACTACGAGTAAGGGCGAGTAAACAACTCCTCTCTTCCCGGATTCGTGTCTTACTATTTGCCAATACGCGGACAAAGCGTCTCTGTGACTTTACGCTTGGACACCGAGCGTGACAAAATAAAATATGATGAAATCAAACAGGTGGTTTGATGTTTCCGAAAGAACATCCATGAGAACTGAATGTTTATTGGCGTTTCCATGCAGGTCTGTGCTTCTGTTACTGTGCGCTCCTGGTCAGTGCGCGCTTCCCGCAGGAGGAAATGTGCCATGTGCAGTCCGACAAATGTCTGAAAGCAGATTTTAACCCACCTCACGGCCGCTATCCTTTTCTAATACCCCAAGATTTATGCGAATATCGGTTCCAATAAACAGCTTATCTGTATTCAAACCGCAATCTGCGTCAACACAAGCCTTCCGTGTGCCTGAACTGCCTGAACCGGTGGCATAGCCGTCGAAGCCTTTTACAGATTTGATGCCAATCACAAGCAGTACACGCCTGTTGCATTTTTTTTTTTTTTTATCTCAGTCTCTACCTCATTATTGCCACATCGATGGAACGTAAAAACCCCATATACATCTCAGGACATAGTATATCCTCGTTTACTTTTGTTCTAAAGGATGTGTCGACTATAGAGAACCCCCCCAGAGTGTTAACGCGTGGAAAAGGATTATAACTGACATGAACAACACCAGACACAGGTAGTGACATCTGGAAAACCCAAGTCTGACTATCATTATAGTGTGGCCCATTTCTCCTGCACCAGCAGCTTGTCATAAATGGCACCTTGCGTCTACCGGCCTGATTTGTACGTTGAGGACCATAATTCCATGATCTGTGGCCCAAAATCGTTGACCGTTCGTATTAATGTGCGCAAATAACGCACAGATTTGGTATTGATTTTACGCTGCAGCCAGTGCGTGGTAAAGGTAATATCTGATCATTGTGTAAATTAATATTTCTTATCATTATGGATGGAAAATGACAGTACCTGGGATACCTCAGCACAGATTGTATCTTCTATCTGTCTGGTCATATGAGTGTATGTGTCAATGGGTTCATCCATTTTCCCCCCCAAAGCGACTTAGAGAATTCCCACAAAAAGTCTGTTTGTGGTGACATCGTGGTACCATGCAACAAATATTCTATAAAATCACATGATGCCAGAGGTTTTGCTCTTTGAAATACTGTGGATTCGATACACAGGTATAAATTAGTCATGGGTAGATTCCCCGTCGTTATTTACCTGGTAGCTCGAGGTAGAGATCGGACTGCCGATCGTACTGCTGCCGCTTGTGAAAGACTCTGGCTGGGCCGGAGAGGTGCTGCTGCCGCGGGACGAGGTGTCGTAGTTCCCGGAGTAGTCCTGGTACATGATCCAGGAAAAAGGAAGATTTCAGTAGACTGTGAGAGCTCTGAAACCTTTTTTAATCCTCGCAGTAAAAAGGCACCAAAAGAAAAATCCTCTGACTCGAGACGTTAATTTTTGATATCCAGAGAAGAGTTGAAAAAAAAAAACAGTGCAATTACGCTCCTCTAAACTGACCTAAAACATCCTACAGATACTGCCACTACAAAGACAGGGTAATCGTCCTGCCTGTAAAAGCTGTTTCTAAGTGTGCATATATTATTGTTGACGCGCAGGTACACCTATACTACACTATTCCAGATCTTCTCAGGTGCGCAAACTTCAGCCTTAAGTCAACAGCACACCCTCTGCGATCAGATCCAGTTCAAAGCAGAGAACCTGTAGTTAGAGTGACTCACACAGGTTAACATTCGCTTAAAAACCTATTGCCTTCCTAATCTGCTGAATATTTTCCGTCGTCTTGCCTACTTCACACTCGATCGCAGGTCTCTGCTGTTCACGGAACAGTTCTAACTTTTTTTTTTCTCTTTTCCTTTTTACCACACTTCCTCGAGATGACTCACTTCAATGGCACTATGAAGAAACTGCAACGGCTTTTCAACACCAACGAAACAGCTGACGTCACGCCTGGGCGTTGCGACTTCAGTCAGGGAGGGGTTGACTCTGGATAAGGCAGTGAGAAAAGACAGATCTGCTGTGGCCATAGTTCGTTCAGCGGCCACCGGGCGCATAAATGGGGAAACGGAGATTTAGTTAAAGCAGCCGAAAAGTGTCCTGAGAGATGTATTTTTTTGGTACGGACGTCAGTGCTTGCTGTGAAGTTCACTATTTGTCTCACTTGCTTCGGTCCATTGACGCATGTTTCCTAAAATGGGCAGTTGCGTCAGAGAGCGCGTGTGGGTTTCCTTGGTAAAGGAAGCGTCAGACACTGGAGGGATTCCCTCCCCTCGCGCACTGCACTCCGGACGCGGAGCTCACAGTACCCAGGTCCGGGTCCTGTTGAGTCGGAACAACGAAGACATACATATTTTTTGTAAACTAGTTGTCAACACGCATGGCGCGGACGCACGCGCACCCCCTGTCGCGCCTCAGTAGCTACGCGTCCCACATGTGCACACACAGACTCAGACTGAGTGTAGAGCTTTGAAAACATCTGTCGGAATCTTCTAAATTCTACATCCGCATCTGTGTTCTGACTAAAGTATCACTGCGGTCGAAATTATATTGACAGGAGATGCTCCATATTGGTTCTGGTCGCTGGTCGACGACAGACGCGCGCATCCACCGGCTTTCATCGGCCCTTGTTCTTGTTCATAAAGGCCACTAAAAGTGATTGGACATGCAATGTTTCTGCACAATTGAGTCTTTGTGTTATTTGGCGGCGACGCATTGTGCGTAATTTGGAGAGGTGGCATGGTGCGCGAATGATGGCACAAAACACACCATGTTCTCGTGGGACTGGTCATATTAATGTGGCCCGCTGTGTAGGTCTAGTATGGCTGCTTCAAAGGGATCTCACTGAAATGTGGGCTAATTGTAATTCAGACGCACCTCATAAACAAGGGCACAGCGCCCAGAATATGACACGTTACACGATATGAAATGGCGTATTAAGTATAATCCAATCTGCTATGGTTCCTATTTTAATCTGTATCACCATAACGGGTTGTGCTGAGCTCTCTTAAAGCTGTTTTCTGCGCATATCTTTGCCAGAAAGAGTCGCTCCATCAAAAAGTTTGTACTGCACTTCAATCGGGGAAGTTATTCTGAGGGGAAATAATCTGCAGGGGGTTTTCTGAGGTGACCAGTCGTCGCGGAGGGACTTTGTTTCTTTGCTTGCTCATAATGCGAACACGTCAATTATAGGTAGCGCAGCTCTCCAATAAGTCACCCTTTCCAGAGTTACTGGGTGTCATTTTCGCTGCATTACCTTTTGACCTGCGCAGTGATCTGTAACTCCCTGCGCGGAGTGGAGAGGTTGTGCCGTCAGATCACCGCGGCGAGATCTTAGTTTGGTGAAACAAACTAAAGAAAACGCGCAGATGTTCAATAAATCTTTATTTGAATGATATTAATTAATGATTAATGTTTATCATCTGCCAGCAGCTCATCTTTTCGACGGTGTCGGTGTTGCTAAGCGACACAGTTTCCGCTAAATTGCTTGGGGAAATCTAATCTGCCATAGTCCTATAATTAATGCTATAATATAATTTGAGATGCACCCATCGGCGTCAATTTGGGTAAAGCAAGGTATGGCACAGTGACAGGTCCTGTTCCCGCACCAGTCCAAATTTGATCTTTAAGTACATAATGAGATATTAAGTGAAAATTGGAAAACACAACAAACAGTGTGATGCGACGCCTGTCACTCAGACATTATTGCTCTAGTTTTTCATTAGTTTCATGGATTACGGTGATAAATAACACATTCACGGAGTTCTACTTTAAAACTTTACAAACTGGAGCTCACTGAGGAGCGCGTGGGGATCACTTTCTTAACCCATAAAGACCCAGTGCTACTTTTGTGCTAGTTCCAAAACATTTTTCCCTCTATATTTATCTTTTCTTAAACGATTAATCATTATTTATTGTAACATTATCCTCTGTGTTTTGCATGTTTTTCAGAGTAAATCATGCATTTTCCTGTATTTTATGTACTGATCATGTAGATGCTCACAAAAGTTCAGAATAAGTTAAGGTTTTTTTACTATAACTCTAAACTGTGGACTCAGTGCTAAATTAGTGACAGCTCCCATATGAAATTTCACCTTTCTTAAACGATTTATCACTATTTATTATAATATTATCATCTGTATTTGGCATTTTTTCGGTGAAAATCGTATATTTTCTTCTATTTAATGCACTGATAATGTAGGAGCTCGTTAAAGTTCAGCATAAATTCAAAGGTTAGTAGATAAAAAAAAAAACAAACAAAAGAAAATCCAGAAAAGTGACTTTTTCCAGCCAAGATATGAATAACTTAACTTTAAAACATGTGTCTCCATCCACTGTCATTGATCCAACTCCATTAGTTTTATTGGTGAATCAATTGTAGAAGATGGCAGTGTTTCCATGGTAACTACAGAGTCTCTGGTGACCATGGAAAGATGACAAAGTAGATTTCACCGTTTTGGTAGTTTCAGCCATTCAGATGTTATTAAACAGTTCACATCAGATGTTTTTGGTTGCCAGAGGCTGTTTGGGTCTTTGTGGGTTTAGCCATAGGAGGTCAGGTTCTCCTCCTTGACCTCCGTTATACACCAGCAGGAATCAGCTCCATGAAGAACATCTCATCCCTCATGCCTTTACAGAAGAATTATTACACCTACAGATACTGGATGTAAGCAGGAGGCTTACCTGGACGCGTGCATGGATCGCGCGTTCTCCTGACGCAGGGTGCCCGGTTAATGACGCTTAATGAGATCCCCAATGAGACGTTCTTCTGCGTAGTTTTTGGTATTGAGTTACGTCATGACGCAGGACATACTGCACCTGTAGGAGAAACATTAACCCTTTAATTCCCTCAGACTCTCTTTATTATTTATATTTATCTAAATCACATTCAACGGCCTATGCATGCAAAATATGCCCCATAAATAAATTTGCCAAGTCTAAAATAAACAAAATTGAATTAAAATTATACTTACATGTCGCAGATTCGACACAGCTTAGAATGTAATGCAAATGACAAACATGATATTTTATAAGAAATATAAATCCTTCAGTGTAGTCTTTGCTTTAACTCAGCAGGTAGGGTTACATAACTGCATTATTGTTGGGCTGCTATGGTTAAATTTAATATTTCCCATAGCACCTGAAGGCAACATAAATTCACAAAGAATTTCTTCTTTATTATAGGATTTAAGATAAAATAATTTAAGATAAGACAACCTTTATTTATCTCACAATGGGAAAATTGCAGCATTCAAACAGCAGTGTACAGGATCAAAAACATTAAAGATAAATAGAATAAAAATATAAGAAATATAATAAACAAATATAAAATCAACATAAACATAGAGTATGCATCTACCTATCTTGAACTTGACGACAAAACTAAAAGTAATCTCTTATGCACAGTGAGTGAATGATTTATGAATCATTAACATATAAAATGTATTATGTTTATTAAGTACGTCACATGCTATGCATCTTATTTTGACCATATATAACATAGCCTAACGCTTTCTTTTAGTTTTCAAAGCTTATGAAGACTCCTGTCCAACAAAAAGACATCATTGCCAGAAAACTCTCACACAGAATAGTGCATTTTGGAATAAGTCCATTTTGTCAAGATGTGAAATGTCATATATGACTGTAAGTTTTACTATAATAAAACAACTTTAATCAGGTGCACACATACATTCAATTGTATGCACTGTGTTTATTCTGAGGTACTTTACTGTGAAATAATTAGCGGGAAAGAGATATATAGGCTCCAGAGTCAGCGAGTTCAGAATTCACATGAACTCTTTCACATTTTTTGCCCTTGCCTTCTATTGTTTTCTTCCCTTTGGCGTCACTCACCTGTCACTCGCCTTGACCCGGGATAATAGCTCAATCTCAACACGATCAGCAGGGCTAATCTCACAGCTCAGGTGTTGTCAGGACGCGCGTAGGCACCAAAGTGCTGACTAGGAGGCTGGTGAGTGGGTTAAAGAGCCATCAGTGTGATTGACAGTTGAATCTCCTACTATGCTATTGACATATTAACACAATTAATTGGCACATTTATGATGCAAACAGCTGAGAACCTCACATGCATGCATCACATAGCATGGACCTGCTCATGGAGGGTTCCCTATTCACTTATCCACATACTGACAATCAAACCAGTATCCTATCCCACATGACATGGCCTGTTGTAATAATACATGGCAAACATGTGCGCTCTGTCACAGTGTCTCTAGTGCAAGCTGGGTTTTTTAAATAGAAATCTAATCAGTGGTTTCATCAGGATGCCCACTGTGCAAGAACATCACTTTAAAAGGAAGCTGCAAGCCAGACTGGCAGACAGTTCCTGTGAATTAAAGTAACCATCCTTCAGTGATTTCATTCACTGGTTGCCTTGGTGACTCATGTAAAGCAGTCTAACACAACAGTGCAGAGGGATAATTTGATCGTTCTTGACCTCCGGAGTGTGGGATTGTGGAGAGAAGGATATGAATTCATTGGTCGCATATCCTCCAATAAGGCCAGTCACACTCACACAGACCAGTGTCTCCACAACATCATGTTATTGTTCTACTGCAGTCTGTCTGCGTGGCATGTGAACAGGAGGAAGACAACAGCGTTAACCACAAACATTCAGTTCATGTCAAACAATCACCTAAGCAGTTCCCATGTAAATATGGAGTAAAGTTTATACGGAGGTCATTAGATCATTAGTGACTGTGGACTGATAAGATGCACGTCGACCAAAGTATGAATATTAATTTAAAGTCAAATCTAAGATAAATGTGAACCTCTAGTTATTAATCTGCATTTCTTTAACTTGCTAAGTGTTATATAAAAAATGGGGATGATTTGTGTACAATGAACAGGCAGGTAAATATGGCCACACACACTGCACTTGATTCTATTGACTGTTGTTTTTTGCTATAAGGACTTTATTTTAGATCTTTATAGTTCATTCATAGAAATACTCAAATACGCAAAATTTCAACCATAACATGTTATCGGAGGACACAAGACTTTATTACTTTAGTGAGTTTTTAAAATTTTAGAAAATCACAGTTAATGAAGTTACCATATTTGGGACCTTACCGATACCTCCCCCCCAAATAAATAAATAAATAAAAATAAATAAATAAATTGAATAAATAAATAAATTGAATAAATAAATAAAAATCCATGAAATACATATAAAATATACAACAACAAAAAAACACACAAGTGAGGTGAAAGGAACATGTATTTTATAACATTAGACCAACATAAGTGCTGATCCAGACACACCTGTCCACATCTACATAATCATTCCTTACATTAGTACCATTACTTCATCATTACATTAGTACCATTACTTCAACATTACATTAGTACCATTACTTCATCATT
>JAPSES010000105.1:15219529-15235708 GCA_029822895.1 Maxillicosta whitleyi | reverse complement strand
ATACACAGGTGGACCTTACAGACCCTGTAGAACACATTGGACCTCAGATTGTTGACTCACTGTCCTCACTGGAACTGTTGATGTCACGGTTTTGTAATGTGTGCAGAAATGACCAAAACTAATCATTTGCTTGATAAAGGGTTAACAAGTCAAACTCCAAAGGTAATTCTTTGTCTTTTGCAATAAAATACAAAAATCAACACAGGTGAAGTTTAGTAATTTCTGTAACTTCTCTGATAACCGAGCAAGTAAACACAAATTGAAATTACCTTTTGCATTTAAGTCACATTTTCTCCAAATTATACACCCTAATGCAAATGCATGCTGGTTACAAATATCAGCTACTGGATTCTATGATTATTACATATCAATGTCATTCTCAGCCATTAAAAAAAGCACATCTGCCAGTCCCTAATATGTGTTCTGTCATGCTTGTCTATGGGCATTAGACACTGTATTTAATAGTGGCCTGCATGGGATGCAGATTAGCTAGGGTGAGATAAAGAGTCACAGAGACAAACAATCAATCATTGTCACATTCACACCTATATTTAATGTTTATGTAGTCTGTTGTGAATAAAATATGAATTAAATTCTGTTTTTATGCATCTTTTACACATTATGCCAACTTTTTTGTTATTGGAGTTGTACAATAAGGTAAGCCTACTGGTTGGCCTGTGTTTAGATTCCATCCTTAGAACTGAAAAAAGCCCTCTGAGGTGAGTCAGCAGCAGGGTGCTACTGGAGTTTAATGATCATGGTTATGTCATAACCCAAAGACCAAGTTCAAATATTTACATCACGCTCTCAGGGTGTTTCAGGGTGTGGGCATCATGAACCACAAATTGATATTTACAAGAACATGGATAAAGTACTTTCAGGTTTCCACGAGCTTTCTATTTTTAGGATTTCGCTGACTATTACAGTATATCTACCTGTCTACATGTCAAGTCATATCTACTTCAGGTGCTTTACTGGTCAAACTTGCATAATATATCATGACCTCATACACCCCATAATATTTACACAACGCCTGTATGAAGAGCGTGATTAATTAGCACAGCGGTGTTTGTGACATGAACGAGTACACGAGCGAACAAAAACTCCCTATTCTGAAATCCAACACATTCTCAGGTAATAACTGGAACTTCAGACTTCTCTGGAAAGAACAGTCTTTTCATAATGTTTTTGGGCTTGGTCAAAGTGCTCACACTTTTGTTCCCATCACCTGTGTGATCAGTTGCAAGTGCACGCATGCAGGAGATCTGAAGTCTACAAAGTACTTAATGAGCACCTCTGGGGCCGCTAAGTATTCACTAAATACAGTAAAGCCCTGTATCATTTGTAATGTTTGATCAGGACAGATGATAGCAAATTAAATATCACCCAGTGTTCTCGTACAATATATTAACTGTTCTTCTACACGCACATTTTTGAACAATTCAATCTTGCATCATCTATGATTAATCAAACAAAATCACATTATGCAAGGCTCTTCAAATGAATTCAGACACATATTTTTCCACCAAGAGGGAGGGTGTTGCAAGACAGAAAAACAAAATTTAGAGGCATTTAGAGTTATAATAATGGCAGCTTTGAAGGTCACTCATCCCTCTTACGCACCATAAAAGTCAGTTAGGACAGGGTTGTGCTTTTTGGTGATACAATTTCTCTAAAACATGGGGGGCTTGGGTGCTATAAGAGAAAAGAGGCTGGACATCATTTAACCCATAAAGACCCAGTGCTACCTTTCTGTCATTTCCCAAATAAATGTTTGTATTCATCACCATTTATTATATATTATCCACTGTATTTTGCTTTTTTATTTTTTAGTATAAATCAGGCATTCTTCCCTATATTCACCAATCATGTAGGGGTTCATGAAAACTCAAAATAAATAGAAAGGTTAATATTTTACAATATAGAAAACTGAAGTAAGAGTGCCTTTTTCTACTAAGGATATCAATAACTGAACATAAACCAACTCCATGGGTGTTACTGGTAAATCAATGTTGTAAAAGATGACAATGTTTCCATGGTAACTACAGAGCCTCTAGGTCATATCTGATAACCAACTGCACTACATAACAATAGGATTAGTGGATCAACAGATATTAAACCATTTGGATCAGTGTACGATTTTGGGTCTTAATGGGTTAAATTTTTAAGTTTTAAGAGATCAAACTGGTCTTACATGGAACAGATTTAGTGCTTTGCAGTTGGTAGTTCAACTGGAAATTATTAAACTGTTAATGATGAAAACCAAAAAACTCAGACTTTCAAACATTTTATAAATATTATAATATCCTGCAGTGAAGAGATCTTCATAGATTTCATACTAGACTTGGCTGTGTTTTACAAAGCGGTGTATTTTCAGCTACACTACAACAGGTGCATCTCCAGGGAGGCCTCATAAACCATTTGCATGCACTGATATTAAATAAACATCCTCCTGCCTGCATCTGTGACTGTTAGCCTCAAATATTATTCGTTTACACGCTAGTATACAGGTGTACTTTGATTTCAGTATTACGGCCACTGCTGTACTTTTCATGACAGTCTGAGATGCCAGCAAGATGAAAGCCACGTCACTATTACTGAAAGCAGTCTCATCCAGACTCCCCCTTTTAACTTTCGCATTGTGTGACATTTTCTCAGAAGGCTGAAAATCTGTGGAGCTCCAGATGTTAGAGCACCTGGCAGTAATCACAGCAGGGATCTCACATCCATAGAGCTCATGAACAAGATGAATCCAATACCACGCTGCAGACCTCCAACCTTCAAACTGTTTTATTATTAGCAATTACATTCTTCAATCAAAAAACTACAGTTACCCTCAGTTGATCTTTTTACTAATCAAGACTACTTTGCATGAGCAACAAATGAAAAAAACAAACAAACTTGTTGGTAAAGGTTTTCAACTGGACAGTGGCGTTCTTCCTCAGAAGTCACTGATGAAACTCTTACATTAAGCATCAACAACCCACAACCCACCGGCTCACTGTATCCTTCTGTTTTGCAACTACATTGCGTCTCTTGCAACAGAGGAGTTTCAGTTTGCTGTGTCAGCAAAGCCAGGAGCGGGCTGTGCATTTCCTGTCATCAGTTTGACACAAAAGTCATCATTGAACAGATATTGCATGTATTATCCATATTTGGTATCATTTAACTGTGTTACTCTATACAAATAAGCTATACGAAATCTACATTCATTATTTTTACATCGTTAGAACAAGGCATATAAAGATGAAATAATATCTCAAGAATGAAAATTAGCATTTTAACACTTTCCTCTCCCTCACTTCTTATTTCTGTTTTAGAGCTCTTGCTCTTGACATTTAAATTCATCTTCAAGAGCATACCAAGCTATAATACGTCCACCATTTAAAAGCCACATAATTGTTTATCTGCGTGGAAGCATTGGCTGGCCTTTTCAGATTTCAGGCGTACACTGCATTAGTGAAGCCCAAACTGGCAATTACTTGACGATGTCTTTTGGGCAACTTGCTTTCCTAGTAAATGCCATGTCTTAGTGCTATACAGATATGCCATCACTCAGCAACAGGACTTTCAATAGCACTATAAAAACTAAATGAATGCATCCTGATATGCTTTGATTTACTCTGAATTCAAGCTTGTAAAATATAGATCAAGACTGAGTTTGTGGTGGAAATGTAATAGTAAATATAAACTGTATAGGGTGTTTTAACACACGCTCTTATAACAGTCATTTGGCACTATGCATAGTATAGACTCTAGTGTCTGTCTCCAAAATCCAGGCCATTAACTGAAATGTTTACTGATGGTGGTTATTTATACAGAAAATTATACTATATTTTCATTCATTTTGTGACAAATGAGGCAGTGGCTGCCAAATGAGCAGCACACTTTAAAAATAGCACCAGTAGAGGTCTTACAACAGAAATGAGACAGAAAAAGGCAAAGCTGAGGCAAAGAGAAGCACACTCTGGGCATTATGGGAGTAACCTGCAATTATTTTATAGCTCTTAAGATTCCTGAGCTCTTAGTCAGTGTTTACCGTGCAAGGGCACGGCAAGGCCACAAATTACAACCACTTGCTTTGGCACCAAATGCTCAACAGTCACGCACAGGCCACAGTGTTCAGTCAAGCCCAGAATAAAAAGGAAGACAAAAAAGGTAAAAGGAAAAGGTGCTATGATAAGGTTAGGTCTTGTCTTTTTGCCATGTGATTTATGCATTCACAAGGTTACATCTATGCTCCCCTTTGTCATACATGTTCATATGATGAGACGACATTGGTTTCAAGTGAGCATTCATGTGTGTATGTCCTTGTGTTCATGCATGTAGTGGTCAAAGTGCTGTTTTCCAGGTTTGCACAGAGAATTGTGAAAGAGTCATGTGATGCAGTGGGCTATCTTCAGCCACGACTTCTCCAAAAGCCCAACTGCCATACAGAGAGGAACGTAAACTGGAAAAAAAAAATGAGAAAAAAAATGCACCAACCAAAGCCTCATGGGTGGTTGAGGAAGAAGCAACAATTATGTGGCAACCGGAAATGTAAGGTAACCACAGCTGCTACAAACTGAGGTATTTGGCTTATCTCTAGGAAAGTGGTTAGAGCCACCATGTCCATTACAAAAAGCAAAAAAAAAAGAAAAGCAGACAACAACATCCTCAAAAAAGGGAAAAAAAAAACATTTGGACAAACTGACAAACAAGCATGGATATTGGTTTGGCATAAGCAAAAAGGTGCTCTGTCGCCAGTGGTGATTCAGTAGTGTAGGCTGTCACATAAGTGGCTTTGTGTCACCCTCAAGCTGCCTTAATCTGGGCTTTGTGAGGAGGAGGTGTTGAGTTAAAGTGTTTTTAAAGAGTAGTCAGGTGCTGAGATTGATAAGAGTCAAAAAACTCTACACTATATATGTCGCAGTGAAGGAGCTTCATCTTCATCATCAAAATCATTGCTTAGATCCACATTTGCGATAAATGTGAGCATGTATGTTACGACTATCTCACCAATCCCTCAGATTTTAGAATCACAGAAAAGGGTAAAAAAAAAAATAAATAAATAATTTAATTCATTAGTGCACTGCTTTAAAAAACTGCTTTAGAATCACAGAAAAAGGTTATTATTATTATTATTTTAATTCATTAGTGCACTGCTTTAGGGTAAAAGGTACTGCACAATAGATGGTAATAAGTCCTGAACTGTCATTTGGTGGTGATCTGGGAACAGTCTGAAGCATCACTGCAACAAAATGATAGAGATCAAAAGGATTTCCTGTCTGTACTGATCAGAAATGAAATTAAGAGCTTCATGTGTGCTGTGATGGGATTGTAAATATTCCAAAACGCACTCATATCTAAAATGTACAAACAAACCAAACATGATGTTCTATATTAAGACAGCTGTATAACGTGCTCCAAGACGGTTCCGCAAATACTCCATTTCAAAGACAGCTGCTCTGGCTTCTGCCTTTTCCCTAATTAAAGACACAAAAATAACATACTATGTACATGATATGGCTCACTGTGGTATATAGTAACATTTTACGCAACATTTTGAGATATCATTTAGAGCTTTCTAGATGCATCCATGGTGTATTTGCATAAGATGGTGAGTCTGTCCATACTGGCTGGTTTGGTTCCAAATATGTTTATGTCTATTTATTTTTATAATATCTCAGGAACAGTTTGACAGAATGACAGAAAACTGGCACAAATGTTTGACTGGACTCAAATATGAATGGAAAATATTTTAATAATTGGGGGACAAGGGTTCTGTGACCACATTTCTGTCTGTTAGCACACTAAAATATCTCAGGAACAGTTTGCCAGAATGAAGCAAAATCTGGCATAAAACTTGGCAAAAGAAGTTTTGGACTGAGAAGACTTTAGTGGCTGAATGATAGGGTCACTCTGACTTAATTTAATGTCTTAACATTGTAATGAATATGAAGTCTCACAAATAACTTAATAAGATAATAAGATCACTTGAATCTTTTTAATGTGGCGCAAACTTGGACTCAACTGTCATCACCGCCTACAGTCAAGGGCATGACCTTCATCCTTCATCTTCTTAATTTAAGTTGATGCACTTAAAACGAACTTGACTGCTCTGCACTAAAACTGAGTATATACAGCTATGGAAAAACATTAACAGATCATACCACACCATACCAATTTTATTTATAAAGTACTTTAAAAACTTTACAGCTCATAAAATAATAATCATAAAATAAGGGAATAAACAGTGATAACAGGATGTGAAGTGGGCCACTGCAATTTCCTTTGAAATCATCATGTGCACATGTATGACAGTCATTCCTGTGTCGATTTTCAAAACAAACACACCTTATTCTACTGAATAAACACCTGATCCATGTCTTATTTAAGAAGAAGTATAAAAACCACTACTGTGACCATCACTATCTTCTTAAAATAGGACTAGCTGGGTGGCAAAACAATGGTGTTAGTACCACAAAAATAATTGGAATCCAAAACTAACTACTGGATTTCTGCTTTGATAATGTCCCCAAACTCTGAGGACTGGTTCTTCTATCAGTTCAATGCTCCTGGCCTGAGCTAGGTCAATAAAGGTGTGAATAACGGACCACCAGATGAAGATCCTGTCATGTCCAGTCCAAACTCCAGACCTGAACCCACTTTGAAAACTTCTGGAGGAAAACAGATGGACACAAAGCATGTCAGGAGCTGCATAAAGTCATCCAATAGTAATGGAGGAGAGAAAAGACACGTGAAGGCTATCTATGGAAATCAGGGTAATTCCACCAATTTATTTTGAACTTTTCCCAAGTTACAACATTAGTTTTGTGTTGTTTACAAATGAATATGAACTGGTTTCCTTTGCAGTATTTTAGGTCTGAAAACACTGCATCTTTATTATTTTAATCATTTGGCATGTTCTGTAAATTGATGCTCTAAATAACTTTTTTTTTTAAATTTGGAATTCAGTAGTTTAGTCTGTAATTATCTGTAGTTTGAAGAATAAAACAATTAATTTTTTTTCAACAAAACATTTTTTTGAAATTTCACTCAAACATAACTATAAATGGTAAAATCAGAGAAAGCGATAATTTTGCAGCAGTCTCTTTATTTTTCTCTTACACACACACACACACACACACACACACACACACACACACACACACACACACACACATGTTATTCCTATGTCAGACAATAAAGAGGAACACAGTTGAAGAGTATGATAAACACCAACTTAATTAGCTGCTAGAATTAATCAATCACTGACCCCGTGCTATCTGTATCCTAACATGACCTTTTCACATTAAACTCAAATAGGTCGGATGGGAAAAAGGAGCATTCCTTTTAGTTGTGATGTCTTGAAGAAGGAAAAAAGGGGGGGAAAAAAATCACTGACGTAAAAGCCGCAGAAGATTTGAGCAGAGGTTAATCATTCAAATGACATTTAAAACCATGAACTGCTGTATGCCTTTGAGCTATTTAGCAAAGTAAACAACAGTGTAGAAAGGTGGATAATAATAAATAAAAAAATAAAAACTGGTCTCTGGTATTTTAATTTGAATAAAAATAAAATAACGATAAACACAGATAAGCAACACAGCCACACTTAAAACTAATAATAACACTTGCCATTGTAATTCATTAAACAGTAGAATGAATGTATTATTCTTACATGACAGATCACAAAATTACACAAAATGCAATCATTTGCAAAACATGGCATTTTAGAAAGAACAACATTTCGCAAAACATAACAATATTTCAGAACAGGTGAATATCATGCTTTGTGAAATATCCTGTTTTGTGAAATGTCGTATTTGTAAAATATCATTGCGTTTAGTAAAATATAATTGTTAAAGGGCCACATCATACTACTGAGCTACGATTGCATCAGTATTTAAAGGTATAGTACATCAACAGTCTGACTCACGGGATGTAAGCTACTCTGTTGGAATAATCCAGTCATTGGGTCATTATTTCAGTCAGAATTCTCCTCCCTTCTGCTCTCTGTATGTTTCTGTTTTTGCGACATGAAAGAACAACACGAGCCACGACTGAAAATGGCACATTTTGACAAAGACGTTCAGTTTTATATATGTGATGTTATTGCGGGGATTTAGTCATGTTAATACCACAGCTTGCTTTTCCATATGCACATGTTCCAACAAAGCAACCCCCCCCCCAGTACCAATTTGCCAAGGCATTGTCACTGCATCCTGTGATTAGCAAAATCCAAGATGACTGGCATTCATTTCAAGAAATAAAACCTTTCCAAACAACCCAGAGAGGGTTTTCCAGACTCCAGAATGCTAGTGGATGGTGCTAGACCTACCTACAGTAGTGTAGTGTGGCTATGGATGACTAGTACTATACTATACTTTACTATACAGGACTCCTCCTTGTGCTCAGTGTGCTGTTCGAGTCTCAAGTGTAACCTTGGTCAAGTTTTCAGGTAAAAGCAGCTACAGCTCTGTGTGGTATGGCATGAAAATAGTGAGGACGTGACATGGCGTCTTACTTTTTCTGCACAGACAGCCAGATTGTGATGTGCTTGCCCTTGCACTCCCCCGCCATTTCCCCAGAAATACCCTCAATCTGTCCTCAGCCTCTCGACGGTGCCCCTGGAGGAGACGACGCTCCATGCTCACCCTCCTGTTACTGAGGTGGAAGACAGAGCTGTTTGTTTAACACAGCCCTGAGGATTGTCAGGATCATGTTTTGAGAGGATCATTAGGAGGAACTTTTCCTCACCCCCCCCACATCTACTGTTTTCTGACGTTGATTGGTAGCACTTAACAGTTCTGAGAGGAGCAGGAGTATTTCGTCAAAACAAATGCAGTCAAGACTGACGTGACCTCTATTTCACTCCTTTCCCCACGTTTAACAGTTTGTGTGTTTATTCTTTTACTTCGTTAAAAACTGTTAAACAATGTAACATTTGCCTAAGGCTAATTAAAGCTGATATTTGGATTAAAAAAAAGGAAAAAAACAAGATAGGAAAAGAAAAGGAAGTACCGAAATAATCGAGTCGGCGACGCTGCAAGAAGCGAATGAAAAGACAGAACGAGAGCCCACGGCTCTGCTTCACCCTGACCCTCCCCTGTCGGCTGCAGCTTCGGAGGTTAAAGTGTGTGCATGTGTGGGGGGGGTGGAAGCAGCCTAGGACGGAGACCAAAAATAATTAGAGTAAAAATAATTAGATGTTAAGTGCTCTTGCTGAAGCATGTACAGCTTGTAGAGACAAAATGAGGATGTGGGGATGCCCAGAGCTCAATACAACCTGCCTTCAGGTAAGCTGTGCATTTTTTCCAGAAAGCAAAAATCACCCGGGGCAGTAAGATACCGGTTGTTAGGTTCAAAATGTCCAAATAAAACTCTGAGTGACCTTAACAAAGTGCATCTGAGTGGATCATACCAAGACGGCAAAGTCTAGAAACCTTTTTTTGATCTTAGTTCATTTGTCACTGCTCTGTGAAATGACACGAGAATAAAACAGCAGTCTGATAGAAAATTCCATGTAAGAGCTATACTTCACAAGACTTGGGTCACCTGGAACATCAACATATTAGATCAATGACATCTGCCTGAGGCCTCCAACCATAAAACACACCAAGACACACAGACTGCAACTGCTGTGGAAATGGTGGCACGGCTCAGTGCTTGTGAAGGAAATAAAGCTCAAGTGAAGCGAGAGCAGAGGACTGTCACGAATGTGGACTCGGTTTCTACTGATCTGTGTGGACATTTGGAGACAAGCCGCTGTTCCGCATATATACATATACATTCTTATGAGTAAAGATAGAAAGACAAACATCCGAAGAACATGCATGCAAAGGGGACATCTTTTAATCTAAAGGTCATGGCTTTAATTAGAGAATATATGCTTTTATTTACTGTTAAAACAGCAGAGAGTGGCATTAAGCTGTTATGTGTGATGAAATTAGCACAGCTACCTTCCTGGAGAAATTAAACACATTTCATCACAACTACAAACAACATGACATGAGCTCACCAATATGCATGAATATGCTAGATAATAAATGCCAAAGTTGACACTATATGAGTAATAGTAAGTTCAAGCAGGTAACAACCCAGATGTTACGGTACAATCACAAGATGAGACTAAAAGAGGGAAAACACAACCAAAGTCCATCCGTGTGCATTTCTTCTCATCATCTCTTATTGTCCTTCTAACTCCTCTGACTATGACGGGCTGCCCCCTTTAAAAGAAATAAAGAAATAAATAAACTAGAGTTCCTCCCCTCTCCCTGAGGCTGGGCAGTCCATGGAGGTAGGTAAACATGTCCACTGTGGTGAACTCAGACCACGCGGATGCTTCGCTCCAGGTAACAGTCGTCCTCCACAGCTCTGCACCCACCAGCAACATCTCGGCATTCACCGGCAGTGCAGAGTAGCCAATGTCTGAACAGATTTCCGCTTCAGTGCCAAATCCCCCCCTAACACAAGGACATCCATGGATTTGATGGGGAGGCTGATTCAAATCAGGGTCAACAGTCTGACCTCTACCTACAGTACCTGGCTGTGGGCTTATCTTCTGTCTGCAATGCAACACCTTTTAGATTTTTCAAGTGTTGACTCTTGTATAGACAGACCTGCTGATAAAAGACTGGAACTCGTATGCTAATCTTTCTGCCTGAGCGGTAACAATCTCTATTTGGTGTACTTCTTTTATTTTAACTAAGACCAAAAAGATGTGTCAATGATGCAGATATTCAGATATTTTAGAACCATCACCGCAATGTTTCCCCAACAACAGCCAAATATTTTTTCACCCTGACTTTTCCTTGTTTTGACAGGCACTGCAGAATAATACAGTCTTTCTTATAAGGGTGTCACCTAACCAAAAAAAAAAAAAAAAAGAAGTCTTACATGTTATTGTCTGGAGGAATGTTGCAATCAATAATCATTTGCTGCTTAATTTTGTGCAAAGCCGATGCCACAAAACAGCACCATGTTAATAAACCTGGACTGAAACCTAATGGTTCTGCTGCAGTCAGTGGCTTTTCAAGGCAATCTGAATGTTATTGAAGATTGAAGCGATGGAAATCAACAGATTCATTTTTTGCTCGGCTGAAACAATGACCCATAAGCTGAGAAAGGCTGGTGAGATGATGCATGTGCACAGTATTTCCACAAATTGCCACTTGCAAGTCAAACGGGCAACCGTGTTCACAAACAAGCTTCCGCTCAACAATCTTGCCATTCCTGTGTTTCTTCACAATGCATAGGGTTTCTGCTTCAGGATGCATTGGATTCTAATAAACATGGGCGTTAAAGTGGTTTTGATGCACTTCACTGGTCTATAATAGCGCATGTATGTGAATATGTAAAGAACTGTGCAATCTACAAAAACAACTGACTCAAGAAAGCAAGACAACATTCGCACTGACAGAGCTAATTGCGTGACAACTGTCGAAGTGAAAATTCAGGTCATCGGTTTGGCATACAGTACATTTGTGTTCTTAGAGTCCAGCCTATATGCTGCATAATCTTGTTCCTCTGTAATGCGTAGGTGGACAAGGTGTAGGCTGATGTTCATTACTTTCCTCTCTGTGAGTCGACTCTCTTCCTCAGTCTTCAAGTGCTCCCATGGTGATACTATGTATACCCTAGCTGCCAAATACAGCATAATACTGTGAGTTTGTGTGTGTATGGGCATCTGAAGCTTAGAACATGATATGATCAGTGTGACAGCAATGTACATCCAATCCCCAGATTTCGTCTCTAATAAAATCACTTAATGTTACAGAGAGTTCTTTTTTGACAACGCTGTGTCACTGGCTATACAGCTGCCACCACCCACTGGTTAAAGGTGTCAGTGTGTCTGCCTCAGTTTTCAAAGGCTTCGCACAGAATTCCCCAAGTCTCCAGCAAGTGACAGCATGCTTATTTGAAAAAAAAAAAAAAAAAAAATGTCACCAATAAAGCTCCCCTCAGGGCTGAGTCTGGAAACCTTCCTGCCTGAAGACATGCAGGTAAAAAAAAAAAAAAAAAAAAATCTCATCATGAGCAGCGTCGCGGTTCTGAGATATGACTTGGACTTTTGGATGAGTCCACTCAAAGCCTGCGGAGGGAGACGAGTCTCGGTAGCTCCAGGTCTGAGAGACACGGGGACAAAGGCTGATGTGAGACTGATGATGGTTGCTGTTTCCCTTATGTTTACCATCATTTCCTTTCACAAACAGAGGCTGGGCTGGAAAAGGCCAGAGACCCAGGGCCCCTAGCATGTACGAAGGGGGTAGAGACACAGACACAGAGGGGAGAGAGAAGTGGAGAGAGTGAGAGAGGGGTGAAGGCAATTATGAACGAGAGAGAAAGAGAGAGAGAGAGAGAGAGAGAGAAGATGGCGAGGGAGGGCTAAGCTGCCTGCAGACACCACGCGGCTCAGAACAGATCGAGAGTGACGGCTTGCTGATTAGTCAACTCACAGCCCCCAAGACCGTACTCTACACACAGAAACACACACATACTTCAAGTTCATCTAAATAAACCCTACTGTCATCAATTGCCCTCATGTGAAAAATACGTGCAAACATCCGTGCATGTTATCCATCATTGTATCTTGAGGAATCATTTCATTTCAGAGAACGTCTACTGTGAGAACAGAAGCATTAAAGTGTGCACATTTGACGCCGAGTGTAAAATGTGCATGGACGTGGTGCTCAACTACCTTAAGGAGATAGATGGGGATGTTGCTGAAGTCCACAGGAAGCTTGAGAAGGAAACGGGCCGAAAACTCTCCGGTCTGGAAGAAAAAGAAGCAGCTGATAAAGAAAATGACGAACTTTATGACAAAAATGCAAAGCTTGTATATGCAATATATAAGAAAACAATAAGAAAACAAATGCAGCAACAGCAGACTCATGTGGTAATAACTCATAGTATATACATACATATTCACTGTCTGTCTGAACATAATTACCTACTTATTGTTAATATTATTACTTTGCTACTTGTTATGTGTACTTTACAATGTGCAATTTGCTTGTTTTTTCAACACTGTTTTCTTTTTTATTTATAGTTATTTTATTTTATTTTTTTAAGTATTTCTTGTGCATACATCTGATATTGTGCGGCAATTGGAAACTCAATTTCTAATCCATTCCATTCTATTCTATTCTATTCTATTCTATTCTATTCTATTCTATTCTAATCTAATCTAATCTAATGCAATCTATTCTATTCTATTCTAATCCAATCCAATATATTCTAATCTAATCTAATCTAATCTAATCTAATCTAATCTAATCTAATCTAATCTAATCTAATCTAATCTAATCTAATCTAATTTAATCTATTCTATTCTATTCTATTCTATTCTAATCTAAAATCTATTTTATTCTATTTTAATCTATTCTATTCTAATCTAATCTAAAATCTATTCTAATCTGAATACTGAATGTCAAACTTCAAAATCAATGCATTAATTCAGATTAATACAATATAAAAACAAGATGAAGTACACATAATATACTAGATGCTATTGCACACTTTGTATATTTGAGGTCTGAAAACCAGGAAATGGAAAACCACTTCTCAGTTACAAAGTTTTACAGGCAAATATTACAAAACCTGCTTCAGTGCTGACCTTTCCTCAGCCACATTAACATCACTTTCACCACAGTGACGGCTTCTTACACCATAACCAAAACTTTGCACCATCATTTAACATCCGCTTCGGTGCATTTTCATATACACTTTGCCAGGAATCCTAGGGCTTAATGGCAGTCTGGTGGTTAACACTCGTCAGTGTGGGATTGGAAGTAAACACATCACCAACGTCTATCTGCATTCCTCTGCCAATAAAAGCCCAAATCTTCCAACCTCAGACGAAATTACCACGCACTGTGCATTTTTAAAAAATCTAATGTTGCCGACTTCTCGGTCACTTTAAGGAGATATTGAAATCTAAAGTTTGAAGGACAGCAGTTAAATACCTCTGCCTTTGCTTTATTAGAATAACCTTAGCTTTTCATTTTTTTCTGCAGTATTGTCAACATTTTCTCTGGCATACAACTGAAAAAAAGACCTTTTACAATTACTTCTGACAAAATACAATTGCAATATACTTTTTGCTGAAAAATCTAGAAATGATATGATGATTTAAGACAAAGGTGTCAAACTCATTTTCCTTGAAGGGCCACATTTAGCCCAATTTGATCTTCAATCTTCAGTGGGAACCAGTAAAATAATAACATAAGTCTATAAATAATGACAACTCCAAATATTCTTTTTGTTTTAGTGGAAAAAAAAAATCACAAAAACATTTACATTCAGGAAACCCTACCTATTACAGTCACCCAAAACCATTTTACTGAGTAGGATAAGACGATTTCAATATTTATAAAGAAAAAGAAAAGAAAAGAAAAAGACCCTGTATTCGATAAAAAGCATTACAACTGCCAAAGGAAAATGGAGGATGGGAACTACCATCCCTAAAAAAGTACTATGTTTCAGCACAGTTTAGAGCATTATTGTGTTGGTGTAATCCTATGAAGCACATTGGAAATACATTGAATATAAAATATTACCTGATATCCCTACCCAGGCATTATTATCTGATAAAAACTTAAAGGACTATATGGACAAAATAGAAAAACAATGCATAAAATCTGTTGTAAAAATGTGGATAAGGGAAATAAAAGAATACAAATTACAAAAAGACATTAAAATTCTCAGCTGGTACACATATGATTCTCTATGACACAGGTGTCAAACTTGCGGCCCATTAAAAGGGTCCACTTCGGCCCTTAGGATGAATTTGTGAAATGCAAAAATTACACTAAGATATTAACAATCATTTCAGTTCAGGTTCCACAGACCAGTTAAATCTCCGGTGGGCAGGACCCAGTAAAATACTAACATAATAACAGAGAAATAATGACAACTCCATATTTTTCTCTTTGTAAATGTAAACAATTTCATGTATTTACACTCAAGCAAAGTATAATTTTCGATAAAAATGTGAATAACCTGAACAAATATGAACAATCTGAACTATCTTAAGAGATGGAAGTATAATTTTAACAAGATTCTGCCTGTTATTAATTGTTTAGTGTGTTTGTAGATCCACTAATTTTCCATTAATCCATTGATTTAGATGAAAGTGGCCCCTGAACTGGAATGAGTTTGACATCCTTGCTCTATGAATTTTTATTAAATAAATTAGATTCCAGATTTAAATAGCGGATAAAAAAAAAAGGCATAATATCAATATGTGGCATCATACCGAGAAATGAAATGGTGAATTTTCAAATATTAAAAGAAACATTGTCTTTGGAAAAGGAAGACTTCTTCAAATACAAAACTATCCCAACCAAAACATGAGAGAAGACAGCGAAGCCTTCATCCAGATATTCATAAATGCATACGAGTCAGATATGAAAAGAAATACCATATCACAACTATACAAAAGTCTCCATAACTTTAACAACCATTCAACAACATATAAAAGACAACATAACAGGCTCCCTGACGCTTGTAGTAGTTTGGGGCTATGGCATTTCCATAGTGCTTTAATTAACATATTCATCAATATTAAATGGTATGCAAAGATACTATGAGCAACTATTAACGTCTATCAACTGTACCTTCTGTCAGTTGGATATTACATCAGATTGCAGTTTTGTTGATATTTCAGTTAATTGTTCAGCCCTACTCTGGGTGTGGTCAGTACACAGTGTCTTCTGCAACATGTACACATCTGACCACACCTATCCACACACCTCAGTGATGACATTAAAAAGTATATCGCAACTTGTTAAACCAATGATGAATTGCTCAGTATTTTTCATTCCATATATAGTTTTTAATATTTTACAAGTTTTCCTTCCAAAAGTATTATTTTACACTGTATAATATTTTAATAGACAGGATCTCTATGCACATCTACTCACTATATAGACCAGGGGTGTCAAACTCATTCAGCTATATTTGATGGGCCGAACCAGTAAAATAATGACAAAATAATACATAAATAATGTCAACTCTAAACTTCTCTTTATATTTTACCGTGAAAAATGTAAAATGACATGATGAAAATGTTCAAATTTACAAACAATGTGAATAATATCAACACTATAATCACTATTTTAGTTTATCATTTCCACACGTACATTATAACTTACAGATCACATTGGATCGACAGATACACAAAATATTTAGTAA
>JAPSES010000105.1:15206839-15219429 GCA_029822895.1 Maxillicosta whitleyi | reverse complement strand
GCTGTTGTTGTGGCTGGTCCGAAGTCACGTGACCTGTGTTTTCCGAAGTTTCTCGGTCACGCGCAGTGCACTCAGGTGGAAAAAAACAGTCCGTCGGAGAATGTAAACTTGATGATAGGCTTATCATTTGAATCAGGTGTGTTGGTAGAGGGATCCAACTAAATCATGTAGGATAGTATCTCTTGAGGACCAGGACTGGACACCCCTGATTTAGGGAAATAGTGGATGTACATTTCTCTTTCAACCACTACTTTTTCAAAGGGGAATATCTTCCTCAATGGTAACTTCCACCAGATGAGGATGATAAATAAGTAAATATGCATAAGTGGTTATATTTTGGTGCATAAGTCAGGTCTTTCAGCACCCCCTGTAGTAAGAGTGAAAGTGATCATTAATTCATTCTGAAAGTGAAATACTGAGGGCAGATAAGAACGAGCGGTGCAACTTTATGACATAACTGAAATGCCACAGTAAAAGTGCAACTACTGGTCATCATTGTTTAGTTCTGCCTCACTTAAGTGGTATGCAATCCAGATAATTAAATGTATCTCTGGCTAAAAGCAGACCAAATCTGAAGCGTGTGCTGTTTTTAGTGTGCATTGAGTGGGAGGCAGAGTTCAGGGGTGCTGCAAATACTGTAACTGTTAATGCTCATGACATTAAAGTGTCAAAAGCAGGATGTCGTTGACTTGCATTAGCTTGTCTCCATGTCTGTCTGTCTGTCGAATAGCCCCTATCAGCCCAATGGAGAAAGCTTCCATTGTTCTGAAGCGACTCACCCCCCCCACTTTGCCATGGAAGGAAGAGTGTGTGTTTCTGTCTGTCAGGGGGGTGCGGTGGGGGGGTACTAACCAGAGACGGTGACCTCATCACACTGATCCACCAGTGGTTACCAGCAATGTTGGGATTCCCGAAATGAGACAGTAATGCAAACAAGGATGGGCATTGTCCAAAAGAGGCAGCCGCCACCCCCCAGGGCAGGGGTGAGCTGAAACTGAGGAGAGAGTGAGGAAGTGCTGTGTCAGGACTATGACACAGAATATCAGTGAAACTCCACTGAGGAGGAGGAGAGGCAGGAAGAAAACTGTAGAGCGTTGGCAAGTAGGCCAAGGCCAAGGAAAACACACTGCAGTTTTGGTTTCAGTGGTGGATAATAATGATAGTATGAATTCAACTTACAGGAAGTGAGAGGAGCTGCTATAGAGACACTTTTGTAATGTCTGAATAATGTATCACAAAAAAGTGTTTCCTAATGTGCAATTACGTCAAAATGATCTGCTCGTGTCGTGCGTTAAAGCAGTGGAAGAGTATTTAATGAGGAGGTCCTTATGTCGACGACTTAATCTCAACCTTGTTCACTGGTGAAAGGCAGGAGAACTGGGCAGCTCCCTGGCGAAACATGTTTCTGAGCAAAAAATTATACGGTTTCTATATTAGCCAAAGCTAATATGTCTACTAAAACACACACACACACACACACACACAGTGATGGCCAATAACAGAACAGTGCACTTGTTCATCTTGTACTGAATGTTCCAACCATGACTTAACAAGCTACGGCTTGAATACTGCAGAAAAAGCATTGGTCAAATACAGGGGGAGAGAGAGTGAACAGCACAGAGACAAAAAGCAATGTCCATGTGTTGCAATGTGTTCATACATGTGTGTGTTTGTGTGTGTATGTGCGTCTTTACAGACTCTGAATTGATTTTATACGCTCTGCTGAAGGCTGTGTGTGCCAAAACAAATCTATGTGTTTTTTTTCATGAATAGAATAAGCCCTGCGGAAAATGTACAGATTTGATACGTAAAAAGGAAAAAAAAACAAAACAAAAGAGGCAAAACTCACAATCTAGGCTATGTGAGTGCTGAAATTTAACTGATGAACTGAAAGAGAAAAATCCCTGTACATGTCCTTCAGATAATGTTGTGTGGAAGAAACATCTTTCTTAAGGCCTTCTCTACAGGGGGTTCATGGCATAGCCCTCAATAATACTCCCCACTTCAATCTGGGCCTTATAATCCAATTATTTGTCACAACACACTGGCTAAACCTGTGTCAAAATACTAAGCCCAAACACGGCTTATGATAAAACCCTTCACCTCTAATAAATAAACCTCTGATAGTCTCATTTTTAAATTAGTACATCTGTATATGGGATGCAATTTGTAATCGTCTTACCTTAAAATATTAGGATTTGATTCAATATCAGTGTTCTAAACTGCATATTAAAAATATATTGGATTAACACTCGGATTTTGCATGTTCAGTATTCATATAACAGTGACTCAAAGCTAATGCATAAGACAAAGTCAAAATAGCACAGTCAGTAAGTAATACCAAACAGTGCATATGCCTTTTGTAATTGTTTTTTTTTTTTTTTTTTTTTTTACATTAGCTGTATCTATTCCTTGATCCATTCAGCTTCTCAAATTAGACATCTGGAATTATTCTTGATCTTGGAGGAAATAATGTTTCCTCAGGGGCTCTTTGAAATCAATTTGAGTAAGTTTTTGTTCTTAGATGATGTGTAAAAAGCCTAAACCATTAGACCTTCATTAAGTCTTTTGTGAGCATTAACAGCCTAGTAAATGTGACCATGTTGCACCTGCAGCAGTTTACAGGGCTGCCATGACAACAGGTTGGCTATCCATTATTCTCATTTCTTAAGGAGGGGTGAGTAGATGGAGCAGTGTGCCACTACTTCAGTCAGTCAGTTCCTCTTATGATGTCTGACAGCAAACACTTGTTACCAGCAATCTGCAGATACCAGGTTAATATTGAGATGAAACAGCCAGTGCAGTGGCGTTAGAGTGTACACCTTTTTGATCTATCTGGTCTGAATTACTCAGGCCGATGTTTCTCCATCATTGAGGCATTTCATACTGACTCCCTGCAGTTTGTTTGCTTCAAAAACACGTTGGAGGTAATGCAGGGTATTTGCATAAAACATAAACACATTTCAAAATGACACCCATATTCTAATGTTACTTTGAAGCATACTGTGTTTAATCAAACACAGTACATCTTAAGTATCTTCTTAAAATGCATCTTTATTTTTACGAAGATGAATAATTATTCATGTGCAAAAATCTGCAAATACAAAAACGGAGAAAGACTGTTACAAAGAGTCCTCATTAAAGCATATCTTTACTCCATTCGAGGTTAACTCTGAAACTGAAAATTACTACAAAATAAAAAAGCAGTGGAGATTGTGGTGATCTGTGTCTGAATGTCCAGGTGTGGATGTGAGAGTATGTGGTACACATATGCAGAACAATGAGACTCTGAAAAACTGAAAAGTTGTAGTTTGTGCTAGTTTTATGAACTAATAAAATGTCTGCCTAAAAATCACTTAATTTATATATACGCTATATTTAGACTATTTTTTTCAGGGTTTTTTTTTTTTTTGTCATCATACAGTCTTGCACTGAAGCCTAACCAACACATGGTTATAAAACAGAATGACAACAGACTGATATAATGGATTCAGTTAAACTCATTGGAAAATGATGTTTGGCAGAATCTGACTTGAGGACAGATAGGCTGAACATCTGATTAGATTTTAGTAATGTTAACATATACACATTTTCATCAGACTGAAATAATACTCAAGTCCAATACAAGGCTCAAAATAATCCTCAAAGGGGAAATGGAAAGCTTTTGTCACCATATCATACATTTCATTACCATACAATCATCACCATCACATTAGACTTATATAATAGACCTACTAAGCCACGGGCTTCGTTCTGCAGTACAATTTTTACCCCCATATTTTTTTTTACCCCCTAAGAATTATGCACATGCTCCAAACCATCAGCAATGTACAACCACATTCTTTTCTATATTAACATCCAGCAGTGATTTGATAGTGAAACCCGTCATACTGAATGTACCCCAATTTATTTATTTATTTTATATTCAAACCTACACGTTAATGGGGGTAAAAATAATACAGGTGTAAAACCAGCATGCTGTACCAAATGTACCCAAAAAGAGTGCATGTGCGAAAACACAGAAAAAGGAAAAATAATGCGGGAGTAAAATTTGTTTGCAAAACCACACCTTTCCGAGTTAATCAGAAGATCAGGATGTAAATGTTTTTTTCCTAGACTGATTAGGCCTATTTATTGAATAAGTACGACAGAAACCGGCTGACCCATGTGTCCCCCCCCAGATGACACACCACCACACCAAGAGATCAAGTTCACAGGAAACACTGATATTTGTACATTTTTTTATGCGTTATCATCAGTATTGATGTGTTTCATCACAACTCAGTCATATGATTCTGTTTATAGATGAAAAAAAAACATGTTTTACTGTTTAGTATCACTCTAATAAAGTGATTATGGGAATGTCAGTGTTTCTGACAGTGGCTGAATGACGGCTGACATGCAGATACAAACATCTGAGTCAACATGATATTAACTGTAAAAAGTACATGGATCACAACATTTTTAGTTCACTGAGTAAATACAAAAATGAACTAATTTAAATTTCTGGAGCTTGTTTTATAGCTGCTACATTTTTTTTTTTATTTCCCCTTTTAGATTTATGTTTTAAACACACACACACACATAAACACACATGCACACAACATAGTACTGCAGAGTAAAAAGCAAACTATTTAATTTAAATGAGTAAATGACTGTACCGAACTATTAAGTCTACACATTTCATGGCACACTGATTCCATTACGCTACAATCTTCGTGGCTCTGATCTATTGTGAAATGTGGCGAGGGTAAATGAAGAACTCAACAGAAACAGTGTTTGCCGTTAAGAACAAAATGTACACCTAAATTGGGCATCTTCACACTGAATAGACCAAGTTGACAGAATTATGTCTTCCTGTGCCATCCGTCTGTACCATCTTCGATCCAATATTTATCTTAGGCCAGTGAGAGAGGGACTGGCATCTGAAAATGCAAGATAATTATATAGGCCAAGAGAAGATATTTGTTTTTACGTCTTAAATGTGATTTTTATAGATGCTGGCAACCTGATCCAATAAATCGCTGTAGACTTGAAAGTGTGAGGCATTAAAAAACTCCCAAGTATTAAATTAATCTCTGTTAGTCTCTAATTCAAGTGTGGGCTCACACCCTGTTTCGCCCTCGGAGAGTGCCAAGTCTAAGATCATGCTAAATTGCTCTTGTCATGTGTTTAAGACACTTGGCATTCTCAGCCCAGTGTTTTTTCACTGTGATCCGCATGGTTTGTGTCCAACACAGAGCAACTTGTTGACAGAAATAGCACTTTTCCTGACTACTTTTACAGGGCTTCAGTAGCTGTTTTCGTCCAGTACGGTTACTCTGTAAATACTCATACTTTTGTCCCATCTCTGTCTGGGCACATACTGTACATCTCTTATTTTCTCCTGTCCATCAGCTGGTGTTTAGCATTTGCCAAACCCCTTTCCACTAGCCATGTCTGCTATCAAACAGTTGCCTGCCCACTAAAACCATTCCCAGACCTGTGAGTGAGCGCTGCCAATAATAAAGTCTAATAAAAGCTGGAACGCATTATTCCCCAAAGCAGGAAGGAAGAAGGAGCAACAGTTGGTACACTACGCTCAGGTTGACATGCTTTTGCTTTATGGGCCATCAGAGGTCCATTGTTAGAGCAGTAACAGGGGACGAGCTGGAACAGCAGATAGGAAGCACGCACAAATGCTTGGCATTCTGGATTACCAGGGGGTAACTTGAAGTTGGAAGTGTTTCCTTTTCCTAGATGGGAAAATGCTTAGATTGGCAATACACTTCATTTTCTTAGTGGGAGTTGTCCTGATATAAAATTGCAAACAATGTCTTATTGTGCAAGTCCACAACTTGTGAGTATTTTCTAAAAATGTAGGAAAATGTGTCATACACTAGCAGTAAATCGATAGGAATTTTTTTGGCTGATGGCAATTATTTAGAAATCAAGATGGTCAATGGTTGATGTAGTGCATATGTATGTATTTTTTAAATGCACTTAAATCCATTAATTTAACAATAATGAGAAATGTGGCACAAAATTACTAATTTTTTAAATGTGTATTTAACAAGATTATATTTGCATTAGCAAATTTTGGCATACATGATTTCATGTATTTTGGAGACAGCTAAATGTGGAAATTAATTATAATGTTCATATTGATGTTTTCATTAGTGTATAATCACCTGTAAATGAGGGTTGTTGTGACTTTTATTTTATCAGGTTCACCGTGTTCCTACAATAGTTTGTGACAAATATTAAAGTGTATGACCATCGCCTATTACATTGGAGTGTGGACCTGATTTATTATTCCTTTAACCAAAAAGTCAAGAATGCTGATTCTAAAAATGGCTTTTGTGTTTTAGCAATCACCACAGGAGAAGAATGGAAGATACTTAGTTGGTTACAGTCTATATTTTTACACCTAGATGGTAGTAAATATTAAATAGTGAAAAAAAACACACTATGTACTTGCATTCTGTGCTCTTTCTGCAGTGCACCTGTTTAAAAATAAAAAAATAGGGAGCAGTAATATCGCTCTACAGTAGCCACATTGAGGGGGTCTGCCCACCAGTCTACATCGCAAATATGTCTGCATTCATATTTGGTTCATTAAAAACTCAGCCACAAACACAGTGAAATAATCAGCAGATGCCCATTATCCCAAATTATCCAAAAAATGACACCAATTCTAATAATGTTAACTAGTACTGTGGTTAGTTAGGCAAATAGAGCAGACAGCATTAAACATCATTATCACTTCTACATCACACCTAGTCAACAATCACAAAAAAAACAAAAACAAAACCTCATCTACAATGTACTTAATTGCAGGGAAATAATGATGGAGTGAGATGAGCATGCTTAAAACTAATTTCCTTTAAAAAAAAAAAAAAGGACAATGTTAATGTGTTTAATATGTGTTTCTCAGACTGTAGGTCAATGTCTTCTTACCCTGCAAAAAAATCACAGCAGGCTTATACAAAAGATGCATATATAATATACAGTATGTAGTGAATAAACATAATTTACTTATTTATTTAAATAATGCTTAAAGAGGAAAGTATATTGGAGAAACTTATTGGAGAATTTATAGTTTACTGACCATAAACAGTGTTTCATTGTTGAAAATGTCTTAGTCTTTCCCACCCTACAGGTTATAGACCCACGACTTGCTCAGTTAATTGACACAAGTTCTGAAAATTGTTGGCTGCTTATGTTAGGAGGACCTGAGCCAAACAACAACAAATCCACACAATGCAATAAAGACCAATTCTGGAATTTCCAGTGTAACTAGACCGAGCCTGCCCCTGCACAGAACCACGCAGCCAAACTTCTGTAGGATGGATAAGTGGAAACATGCACATGTCGTATCTAGTGAAGCTATCAAGGCTAACCCTCATACTCAGGCACATACTCAGACAAACTGAGAGAGGTACAAAACACCGGGGAACTCCCTGCATGTTTAGTGCCTGAACGCATCACTGGACGAGTCTAGACCAGACAAATGATACAGTACACACAAAGAAGGGGACAGAGGGGCAGACAAATAGTAGTATTAGGAGAGTAAAATGAGACTAAATTAGAGATTGGACCCTTATAAGCTGCTCCGGTTGTACTCATGTTAGAAAATAAAGAGTGTGTCATGTTTAAATGTTCTTTGGTCATCATATTTCTTATATCCAGTAAAGTTTAGGACCTCCCCAGTAATCAGTCATACCTCTAGTTATGTAAAGAAAGTAATAAAATAGCTGATGAAAAAAGGGCAGGGTTTGTGCACATTTTTCAAGGTCAAATTCAAGCACTTTTGAAACACTTTTAAGGGTCATTTTATCGCTGGGTAAAATACATATCTACAGGAATACATGCACTCCTGATTATTTTCATCATGTTTCATCACCATGATGTACATTGTATCATAATATAAACATCTACATTTATGTATTATGAAAGGGAATGCCACTTTAGACACACTTGCACCGAGGCAAAGATTAAGATAAAAATGTACCTGGAATTTTCTTTTTTGACATAAAGTTTTATTTTTCAAAGTGTATCACTTCTCTGTCACTTTGGCTTGAGTTAATATAAAAAAAAAACAAAACAAGTGTTGCCAGGCACAACAAACCCCACCCCTCACACATGCTCATTTTGTTATTGATCCAGCTGATGTCATCATGTCTATGCCTGTGCTGATGTCGACATATCAACTGCCTCTATAGATGTGCCAAGTTTGAAGTAAATTGAAACAAAATTGATGTTTTGTGAAATTTCACATGAAAAAAATTCATTAAAAATGTAAACTTTGACCTACTTTTAGAAACGCAACCAGACCTGGGTCAGTGGCAATCTATGAACCCAATTTATTATGAATTCAAAGAAACATTTTGCTGCTATAGACATTTGAAATTTTACTTGTTATACTTGATGTTTTTTCTGTGTTTTTAACCTTTGTTCTTAATTTATTTGTATTTGTTGCTTGTATTTTTAAGTGGACTCCTGAGTCTTAAATGATGATGATAATGATAAGTAAATGAGGGGAAAAGAAAGATTTTAAAAATTCATACAAATTTTAACTTTGACCTACTGTTCTCAAAATATAATCAGATCTATTCTGGGTCAATCTATAAACCCAATTTGGTATGAATTCAACCAATAGCTTTGCTGCGAGAATGTTAACTAACAAATTAACAAAAAAACAAACAAATGAACAAAGCAAAAATAATAGCCCTTACCTCCCCTTTGATGGGTGGTGTAATGAATAAATAAATCACATTACAGAGTTATAATTGCAAGCACTTTCAAGCCCTTAAACTAAAATTCAAACACTTTTCAGACCTTGAAAACACAACATTGAAAATTAAGCATTTTCAAGGCTTTCAAACACCTGTGCGAACCCTGAAAGGACAATGCACTTTAAAAGATTAACAAACAGATCCTGATGACATTGGTAGGTCTATTAAAAAAAAAAAAAAAAAAAAACCTTGAAAGTTATCCTGCTCCTCTGAGAGTTGTGAGTCTGTTATGATCCTGTGATTTTAGTTTAGATGTACTGCAACTGTTTATCCAAATCAGTGTCAGTGATCTAAGGTACACATGATTTGTAGTTTCACTGCTGTGCCAAGACACACAAAACCACCAGGATGGTCTTCTCACTGTGCTTTGAAATGTTTAATTTGCACAATTTCAGTACCTATAACTCATGTACAACTGTGGCTGTGTGCAGTGAGTGTGTACAACAAATCATAAAAGAGACTGAAGGGAAGAAAATGTATGATTACAGAACACTGCATCATAATGTCATAATGACCACATCATGAAAACATAAATACATGATTATAATCACACCCAGGCACAGCATGGCATGTGTGCTGATTCTTCTTCTTTTTTTTTTTTTTTTTTTTTTTTTTTTTTTTTTTTTTTAAATTAGTTACTGGTTTTATATCTTATAGAATGTTCCACATAGTATTACAAAATTTTCTTCTGTCGCCATTTTTAGAATAAGGGAAGAAAAAACAATACGATGCAACATCTTCTACGTAAAGACATTCAGTGGTATTGCCCTCCACCTTCCCTCCCTTCCTGCCTCTGTCTTTGTCACGTCCTCTCTCTGGTCATTCTTCCCGGTAACCCACGGGCCACACGTACCCTGTCGTATTCCAGTCAATAGCTGCATCTTTCCAAACTAGTCTCCACTAGACTGACGCCTCTCCACCCATGACAACATTCAATTCAAGCTTGATAACTGGAAGCCTGTTGTATTGGCTCGGAAAAAGGTGTTGTGTAATTGAAAAGCAGTCACAGGGGAAACGGACTGGAAATAGATCTACAAAAGTTCATCATTTTTCAAAGGAAATGAAGTGGCTGTTTTTATTTTTTTTTCTGATATTAAGAGTCTAAATGTAGCAATACTAAGGTAAAAAAAAAAAAAAAAAAGACAAAAGCCTATTAAGATAAAGCCCTATTGCTGCTTTACTGGAAAGTACTTTAAACACAACTAGCGCAAAAACAAGTAATGAACTGAAACAACCTCGACAAGTGTAATACATACACTTAACAAAAGGATTATGTCACACTTTAAAACCTCTCTAATTTAACAAAAAAAGATCAGCGCAGTAGATAGTTTTCTGCATAATAATCCCGTTAGGATGTACAGAATATTTGTATAATACATTCATTGCTTGATTGTAGTGAAATACAGGCCTCATTTACCTTAAACAAAAAATGTATACCTACAAGAGAACTGTATAAAAAATGACTAAACAATACAACTTGCGCTATCCTGTGGTCTTAATATATAGTACAGCTGTAGTCAGTGCTCTTTGGAGGTGTAACTTAACCACCTACAGTGAAAAATAATTAAAGCTTTTTAGTGTTCTGTCAAATCATCCCCCACACTACTACTACATAACTACATTGCAATATTGTGAATTTAATGAAAACCATTATGTCTCACCTCTACAGGCCAGTAGAATCAAACTTAGTCATGGAATAAATAACTATGACCACAGAAAAGTTCAATACTGTGCTGAAACATGACTGTTAATTATGTCACAAATGGTGTGTTTTGTAAATATAAGTTGCTTTGGTTTAATTATTTTTCCTCTTTTTTGCAGATTCATTATGTGTTTTAGTTAGTTTAGTTTTATTTCAAGCACATAGTCAAGCACATTTTTTTTTTTTTTTTTTTAGAAAACATTAATTAAATTAATTCATTTCTTTTGCTTTGTTAACACACTTTTTATGCACTAAAATGATCCAAACATTGAAATACAAACATTCAAATGTAAAATAATGGGTTTTGTATACGTACAGACCAGGCGACACCTAAATATGGAATTTTAAATACAGATATATTAATGATAGTTTGGTGCAGGCAAAAGCTGACACAAAAAACTAATTTGCCATAATTATCATCATTATCAGACACTAAAAACATTTTGCTCACATGAAATGAACTCTTTCCCTTTAATTAAAAAACTAGATAACTGTTGAACTGAACCTTTAAGTCCAAGTAACATATCAATAAATGCAGAATGTCAGCTGACTGTAAAAAAATTAAATAGGTGGGAATACATTTTCATCCTTTGAGTTAATAAACTGCACATTACACACGTTCTTTAACTGATGGAGTAGCTTCTTATTTCTTAAACACCCACTAGTTTGACAGAAGCATAAAGATTGGACTGTGTTTCAATGGAAAAAAGGTCATGTGGTCTGATGAGTCCAGACTGACCCTGTTCCAGACTGATGAATGCATCAGGGTGAGAGGAGAGGTGTATGAAATGATTACCCATCATGCCTAATGCCTATGGTACAGGGCTGTGGGGGCAGTGTTATAACCTGGAGTTGTTTCAGTTGATCAAGTCTTGGTTCAGTAACGTTATGAGGTCAGATGAACCTGAATATACTGGATTTCTTTCTTCTGGGACGATGCAGACTTATTCCAAAGTGATAACATCAGGGTTCATCAGGCTCAAAATGAAAAAAAAAAATGGTCCAGGGAGCATGGGACAACAATTTTGCACATGGATTAGCCACTACAGAGTCCAGACCTGAACCACATGGAGAATCTTTAGGATGTGAGGGAGAAAACTTTACACAATGGTCAAAATCTCTCATTATTAATATAAGATGTTGGGGAAAAATAAATGCCTATCTATCTAGATGGAAATAAAAGTTCTGATATTTACTGTGATATTGCAAGATCACTGCAGATGTGTCCTGTACTCATATTAAAAGCTGGTTCTACAGCATATTGATGTGGCTTTAATTTTTCTCCCTTTGGCCTCGCAGCGTAGTTTTTTTTTTTTTTTTCACTATTTACAGTTTAGACTAACATTGCCGAGTGCTGAATTGAACTTGAGCAGGTAAACATAAAGGAGCAAACAAAATGAATTAAATAAAAAAAATAAAAAAAAAAGACTGTATCTGAGTCACTGAACATAAGTGCCACTGTAATAAATAAATAAATGTGGAACTGAACAAACAGATGATTGTAGGTACATACTTTCTTAGATTTTATGGGCCCTAAAAATTAAATTACATTGAGAAGCTGTTATGAATGACAGATCCTACTGATAAACAGTTTGCAAAATACATGCTGAATAAAGGGTGTCTGGTATCTGTGGTGCAGATAATGCCGTACATAACATGCTGTCAGACTAGACAGAGAGGGTCCAAGAAGCTCTCATCCCACATATGTTCCAGTTTACATTGGCCTTCATTTCCCATAGTCAGTGTTCTCCACCATTTCAATATTTAACAACAGTCTAAACATCTTCACCTCAATCAAGGAAGTTTAGAAAAACCACCGTTTTACTGCCAATTGGTGTCAATTAAATCTTAACCCATAAAGCCCCAGTGTTACTTTTGTGGCAGTTCCTTCTATTTAACCTTTCCTAAGTGATTTATCATCATTTATTATATTATTATCCTCTGTATTTCACATTTTTCCAGTGAAAGTCAGGTATCTTCCATTATTTAATTTGCTATATTTGATTTAGGCATTCATGAAAACAAGGTTAAAGTGACACATAAGGTAGTAAATTCAAAATGAAACCTGTCTCGGTAAAGTGCTTATAAACCACAACCGCGGGGCTCTATTT
>JAPSES010000105.1:15182092-15198733 GCA_029822895.1 Maxillicosta whitleyi | reverse complement strand
AGAGAGAGAGAGAGAGAGAGAGAGAAAGAGAGAATGAGAGAAAGAGGTCTTTTAGCTTATATTTCCCCCCTAAATCAATATTATTATTTTTGAATCCTAATATTACTATCCTAATTATAAGTATTAGCCACTATTGTCCCTCTGCTAATGTAGTTTAGCAAAGTTTGCAGAGCATCTTATTACAGAGTAAGTAAATAGAGCATCTCTTGAATAAGATGACATTGCACATCTGCAAACAGCATCCTAACTGTGCAATGTAGGAGGCAGAGCTATTTTTACTTGTCAAATATAGATTTCTTAAAAAGAGTTGCAGAGTGAGAGGTCATTTCTAATACCTTACCCTTATGTTTGCTGCACCAGTGTGGTAAGGTTAAGACAAATACATGGATGTAGAAAAATGATAAAGATTCAGCAGCTTTTTTCCTATTTGCATGAACTCAAGAAAAAATATGACTCAAAATCTTTTTTTTGCTTAAATAAAATGTTGTGACATAGTTGGCTGGAGACACATATTTACATTTAATATACTAAATAATCTAAAAGATTGAATTTGGAATTTTTGTTGAACAACAAATGCCCCAAGAGAAATAATCCTATCCAATATTGTGATTTGAACATTTATAATGAGTTTCAGAAAGTAAATACTTGACTGATCAAATTAATTCAATATACTACTCAGCCCTAGTAGGTACTGCGCAGTAAAATGATCCGTGTTAGTGTTTAACCATTACAAATGTTGTGTCTGGTTTGATATTACTGTTGCATATGTGCATGTTGCATTTTACTACAGTGCATGTTTAAATTTAAGAACATTGTGAGTAATTTAAGGGACAGATCAAGCCAGAGTGAACATCAGTGTCAAAAATTAAAGTCTGACCCATCATTTCTCAAATAGGCACATTTTTTAGCTTAAGAACTCTGCAGAATTTCAGTATCACTTGAATAAAAAAGGATATAAAGATATATACAGTGTAAAATTAAACCTAAAAAGGACTAAAATATGTAAATGCCCTATTAACTTTAATAATGTTTTTTTTTTCTTGTTTGTATAAGTTTTATTTTAAGCCTGTGAATCTGTTGAAACTAATTACTCAACAGTATAAGACTATAGAACGGTTATGTACAATGCAGTTATTAGTCAACTATGTTCTGCTATTAGCTGTATATATCACTTCAGTTGTAATGTGTTAAATAAAAGTTTATTAGCATGTTTGTGGTGTTTTTGTTCCAGCAAAGTTTTTTTATTATGACTAGTGAACAAAGTGACAAACTTCTGTCCTTGTGTCACAGCATATTTGTGTTCATAAAAACTTATAATTTAAATATGTCTAGCCAATATTGATTCTAATTGTAGTTTTACATCATTGCTAAAGCCATGTTCAGCATAAAATTCTCATGAGAACAGCAATTGCGTAAAATGGGGGAAAAAAATGTTTATTTTGAGTCACAGTGTCACACAGCAGTAATTTAAGTAGTTTTAACCCCAAATTTTATTTCTGTAAACTACAACATGTGTCACCTGAAAGTACTTACTGAGACTTATTCATATATGTATTAAAGATGGAGATAAGTTATTTAGTTTTCAACACAGCGCTTATTGAACATGAACTGTGTCCCTGTGTCACTGTTTGATCTGGCCATTATGCATTGCATTGAGTCCTTACATGTTAGAGCCAATCCCCTGTGAGAACCACATTCTTAAACCAGAAACAAAATTATTTAACAATAATTATCAGGAATTAGGAAGGTCATTATTATTATTAATTATTTAAGGAGAAGGTGCGCAAGTTGATAGGTTATACTTCTTCTCACTCCTTTTTGAATAAGTATTATATGTCTTATTTATTTATTTTTCTTTCATATTCGATTCATATTCAAAATAAAATACATCAATCAATAAAAAATGGCCCTGTTTTCAGCTTCACCCATTTTTTTTAACAAGTTTACTTTGTTTAAGGAGATAGAGGCTACTCAATCCTTCAGTTTACAACAAACATTCATAACACAATAATTCAACACATCTGGAGAAAAGTGATCTTCATTGGTCAGAAAGGGTATGAAACTGTCATCTGCACAGTAACTTAAGTTGTCAGACAATTACAGTGGAGTATAAACTGCTCCAAATAATTGTGGGCAATAAACCATTCAATAAATACTCATATGTATAATCTGTAGACGTGTCTATATACATTATTATGTGTCTAGATATGTGTGTATATGTGTATGTATGAGTGTGTCTCCTAGCCAACCTGTGGCATGATCAGAATGTGCTCAGCTGTAAATAGTATTTATAGCTTTTTGGGATTTGTCTTTATTTTGATTTTGCTCTTCTTTGCTCTTGTGTGGTTAGCAGCTATAAATCTGAGATTTCCCCTTACGGGACTAATAAAGGAATATCTTATTTTATCTAAAGTACAATTTAAGCCTCTGAAATACAGGGTAGTGGGACTAGTATAAAATTGACATGTTTAAGCAGACTGAAACCAGCGCAACTATGGATCTGAATACAACACTTGAGTACAGGTATTTATTGTATTCTAGAGCTGAATGGGGTGTATTGTTCAAAAGTGCACTTCACCCCGTTTTAAGGTCTGTGACACGGAGACAGTTCGTGGAGTCCAGTCCAACGCGGCCGTTTCGGACAACACTGCACAGCAACGGCCGCAACTCAGGAGAGATCCGGTGCAGTGCAACTTCAGGGGACATGTTGTTCATTTTACCCACACTCTGGAGTCTGTGGACAATGTCAAACAGCACAGAAATGTTAAGACGTCAATATGTAGTTATGAAACCAGTCCGTATATGGGAAATGTCTCATGTGACGAACATCACGTCTCCTGTGTGAAACCTTGTTTAACTAGTCTGTCCTACTAAGCATGAATACGTCCCTATAACAATCAGCTGGCTCGTGTCTCTTAACTTCTATTGTGAGTAATACGAGAGAAGTTTACATGTTGTCAATAAACATGTTTACCCCAGTTTCACTGTTTCTCAGGCAGTACAACTTCTGATGTATTTTCTCCCTTATTTTTACACTGTCACGTACAGTGCACATACGGCAAAAACAAAGAGAATGCAAGTGTCAATTATTTTTGGCATGACAAAACAGTGACCCAAACCCTTTTTATATGGATATTAACAATCGGAAGCTTGGTATCGTTAGCAACTTCTAGCCTATCGCAGAATTCTGCGTCAAATTGCAACAATTCTAACGTTTAGTTCTTTCAAAAACACAAGTCGCTCCTCACTGAAAAATTTAATATAGCAGATAATGTACATTTGAGTACCTGAAAACGCTGGAAGTGAGATATTTTAAGTCTGAACACCAATGTTTACTTCATGCTCTCAACACTTCCGGTACATTTTCTGGGGTCCTTTGTAAGTCCTTGACTTGGCTACCCATAGTGATGCCTGTTAGCATAATGACACTTATTATGTCCTGACCTACATTTATTGATAATATATTACCAATAACGGATGTTTACTCTGTCACATAAAAATAATTTTGAAAATTTAAGCATGGTAAATTATCTTGGAGTAACTTAATGACAAAATATTGATCTGGCAGTAGCGGTAGTCCAACACAACTATTTGCACTTTGACCGTCGTTTATAGTTTAGTACAATGTGTGTTGAGTTGTACACCCTGTAAGAAATATCTTTGAATACCAGGTAAATATTAATGTTACATTAATCCATGACATTTTGTCTCTGAAGGGTTTATTTTATTTAAGCGTTTAAATAAGTTGAGCTGATACACACAATCTTCGAATAAAGTATTTATTTACGTAGTTGGTGCAACATTAGCTTTACTATATTATCTTTTTGTAGTTTGACAGCTTGAACTGGTTCAAACTATTTGTTGCTGACATTTCCCATTTCAGTAGAAAATTAAGAGCGAAATGTCTTAAAGAGGAAGTAAAGTTAAAACGGCCGCCTGCTCTTTTATACACTAATGCTAAACACTAATGTTAAACTATACCCAGTAAGATTTACTAGACACGTGTACTTTATGCATGTTTTAACTGTCTTAATTTCGTTGCACATATGTATAATGACAATAAAGACATTCTATTCTATTTTTTACTTATATTTAGTAATACGCTACGAGTAGGGTTTTGTTTTCTTTGTGTGTGTGTGTGTGTGTGTTTGTTTGTTTTTATGGAACCAATCATGTGTTAGATTTTTTACTTATTCTTAAACTTGTAACTTTGTGAAAGCTACATGAGGCTTTCACTTTCACACTGTAGACAGAATGGGATTTGTGGGGTCCCATAACTTTTTAAATGACTGTTAGGTTAAAAAAAAAAAAAAAAAAAAGCTAATAAATAAATAATAATAATGATAATAATAATAATAACGGTAATGTAACAAATATAACATCAACAAAAACCTAAACATGTTTTTTTTGTTTGTTTGTTTGTTTGTTTTATTAAGTATCAAACACTAAACCATGAATCAACAGTGATTTTCCATTATGGCAGCTCTCCAAATTTCACAACTAGGAAATTTCACCTTCATGGTTGTCATTCAGGATTAGTCTTAAAATATCCAGTAGAAACTCAAGGTTAAAAAAACCCCAAAAAACAGTATTTACCTGGTCATGTATTTAATGTATTGACACTAACAGTTGTCATTCAGGTGCACACAGAGCTTTTTGAACATTCTTACAAAATATTGCACTGGACAAAAAAATAAGCCTCTCAAAAGTGGAGTGTGTTTGGAGGAGGTGGAGTAAGACTAGAAGAAGTATTTTTCTGATTATAGTCATTATCTAAACTTTTGAAAAGCAGTTTTATACATAAATGGTCATATCATTGTAATAACAATCATTATCCAGCTAGATCTTGACTCCTTTAACCAGACATAGGCAAAATATGCAGTCCAGCAGCATTTTCAGTTGGCTTTTTCTTTGAACTTGTTTTCAGTTTTGTACCAAACTGTATTTAAACATTGATTTGCAATTCAGGCTGAAGTGTTTGACTGCAGTCATTTTAGAATAAGGCTAAGTGGAGCTTTTTGTTAAGCTGTAGTTTATAATCAGTGGTTATCATATGCATATTGAGCCATATCTACACCTCTTCTGGTTGGTCAGCTCTAATAATGCAGCCTTAAACTCAACAAAAAACAGGGTCTTAAAAGGGCTTCCTGCTGTTTCCAGTCGTCTGACAATGCAGTTCTCATTATATTCTCCTACAGTGGGTACGTGGAAGGTTCTAGGCTTTTCATGCCTGCAGAGGGAAGACAATATGCTGCGAGTTGTGGGAGAGAGAATTGAGCCATCCTACAGCCAGCGGCCAGGCTTTCCAAGTCTTCCACTGCCTAGGAAGAGATTTGAAGAGATTAACACACTAGCATTAGCTCTGATACAAGCCGAGGATTGAATTAATTACAGATTCAGTTGGGCTGCGGCACACTCACGTGGTGTAGCATTGAAATACCCCCACCAACACCACCACCCCCAATCTCAACCCCCAATAGAACTGGAACTTGTCCAAATCAGCCAGCGATGAATGCTCTGTTTTTACCTTCTTCCTTGTTTGAGTCAAGCTCATGGTAATGTGGGAGATAAATAATATAAGTGATTTTTGTTTGGAGGCTGTTTACATAAACTGTTTTACATATTTTGCCTGAAATGCCCCTCAGGAGTCAGCTTTGCTGCAGATTTTGTCCTCGTTTGTGAATAGGCTTTTTCTGGAAAGGCCTGAACTGATGTTGAAGAAATTAGAAAAATCTTCTAAATCATTTATTGTTTGAAATGAAGACTTGTCAAGCTTGTGTCCAGAAATGAGTCCAAATAACCCAAATGTGTGTCTTAATCAGATCATGATGGAGGAGGCTTTTGATGTGTTGGTGGTTGGCTCCTGTATGACTGACTTGGTGAGGTGAGTAAACGCAGAGAGTGTAGTTTCTGATGCTTTGCTGTTACTCATTTCAGAAAATTTGCAAAAATTAAGCCCATATTTCATTTCAAAGCTTAGTAAAAAAATATATATATATATATCTGTAGCTATATCAGGCTCCAGGAAACACCTCTGCTTCCTCAGGTGGGCCCAACAGGAAGCAGGCACATTTTACTAATTTTGTTTCCTTTATGAGGAGATGGATTTCAATAATGTAAAGAAGTGCTTACCAGTTAAATCCATTACTGCATGAAATGAAACTGGGAAAAAAATCAGTGGTATTTACAATGAGAATATGTACATGTATTCATTCATAATGATCATTTACTTTTCATTACAGTTGTGTCTTAGTTATATCTTATTTCCATTTGTTATCATTAATCACCACCACCACAACCAGCATTTTCCATCAACAATCTAATTTTGATACACATACTTGTGGAAAATATGGCACAATGGCCAAAGGGTGTTTTCCATGGACAGTCCAGTCCGGTCTACACATGAATAGAGGAAGTGATCTATACTTAGATAATGTCACTGCCTTTTCAGTACTTTTCCTCAAAGTACAAAATGTTATAGAGAACATGTAGGATCATGTAGGACCAAGCAGGTTGCAGATAAATTAGATATACTTAGGAGGAATAGGAAAGTAATTTAGAAATTGCTATAATACTTTAAAAAGAAGAAAATATTCATGAACTCTTTTTTTTTCATTTATCATTGATAGCTGCTGTAGTTGTGGTCATCTTCTGGTAAGCTCAACTCTGATTTTGAAGATTCAAAGTGTGCAGATCATCTGGTGTAATTACTGCTTACTAAAATGTCAGTGTTGCATCATCCTCATATGTGGCAAGATTTGTTGAGCCAAATAGGATCCTTTCCCACAATTCATTAGTCATCAACTCCAGCACAATGGGTTAGTTGAAAACAATTTGTCACCCTTATTTACCATAACCTTTGTGAGGCATGACACAATCTCACAGACACCTAAAGTAAATATAATGTTAAGTCGCCCTGGGCTGGAGCCAAATAAATGTCTACTGTTTGGACTTGTTTTGTGTTTTGAGGTGGAAAATATCTGTCACCTGGTTACTGGCAAAGATAGATCTGAATCAACAAGTGCAATCTGTAATCAAACTTTTAGTTGAAGCCCGTCACAGTATAGTTGTCGCTCAGACTGTTACACAAGTCCTCGCTTATCAGAAACATGTGCCCTCTCCTGTTTTTTGGCAAGTTATTTATGTTTGTTGCTCATTAGAAATTCAACCAGTGACTTTTTGCTTTGAAGGGCAGGAGTTGTCTATTACGAGCCTAATAAGCTAACGGGAAATGGCCTGTTTTTGGGTGGCGTGTGTGTATGTGGGTGTGGGGTTGGGGCTTTTTGGATGGAGGTCAGAGCGCGGATAGGGGAGGGTAGTTGGAATACATTCACAGCCCTTCAAAGTGATATGCTTGGCTTTGAAGTTAGAAATCCAGTTGTCTTGAACAGCCAGTGTTTGGGTGGCAGCTCAGCTGACTGACAGCACAGGCACACAGTGTACACACACACTCACTGTCTCTTTTCCTGTCTGTCTTGCTTAACAACTGTAACATTAATTTGTTGGTACAAATGCCAGTTGGTCAGACTGTACAGCACACTCTGCTCCTTTTTATGGTGCTGTGTTCAGTAGTAAAAGGTTACGCTTAATCGTCTACTATCTGCTGTTCACAAAGAGGAACAGCGGAGTCTCTCCCTGCATTTTAACCCATTGTCAAAGCCATACAGTGCCCCCTACTGCCACAGCTGACTGTGTCGACATGTTCAACTGCCAAGACCAGTCAGAGTTTTACCGAGTTGGGCTCAATATTCAAAACATACAGAACCGAAATGGAAAGAATGTTTTTATTAAAGTGGGTGACAGTTTCAAGTCTCTCCCATCATATTTTTATGCTGTATTTGAATTTATATCAGATTTTTTTTTTTTTTTTTTTTGCATTTTTTGGACGACAGTGGAAAGTTCTTCTATTGCCATGTAAAATCACCAGTTTCAGAATTTCTCACACCGCTAATGTTTTGGAGCACAATGGAGCTAGTAAGAAGCGTTTCCATGTGCCTTGTAGGTCCTTCAATCTACCGCTGCTTATACTCTTAAAGTGGACTTTCAGGAGAGCCAGAAATATTATGCGTCCAGCAATTAAATCTTGACTGAGGAGAGGTAATTTGAATGAGGTCAATGCAATTAAGTGCAATCAGACATAGATTATTAAGTGCATTTTTATTATTTCTTATAATAAATCTTAAGGGGAACAATCTTTTATTTATTTATTTTTTTTGTGGCTGTTCTTTCTAAAACAACTGGAATCATTTTTTATCCTGTTATTATTATTATTTTGACATTCCTGTAATTGCAGCAAAAACAGGCTCTGTTTTAGTTTTGTATATTTCAACATTTTTGTCCTTATCACCGCTTAAGATGAAGGACTTGTAATTAATTCATTTTGTGCATTTTTTTATGAGCTTCCCATCAAATGTTTCCACTTGGATTACTTTTAGGGAACTACTGAGACAAAATACAAAAAAAACAAAAAAAAAAAACAATAATGTATTTTAACAAAAAGAAAGAAAGAAAGAAAAAAAATGACATGACATGATGTAATATTTCATGAAGCAGATGTTTTTTGTATTTTTTTCCTGTTTATCATCTTACATCCACCCAAATATTTTTCTTGTGTGTTTTTGACTCCTCATAGGTCACATAGTCCATGGGTACGTATTAAGTCAGTACATGTTTATTATGTTTATAGTTTTTACAAGTCCACTGTAAATCTCAACTGATTGTTGTCCTTATCTCCAGTTGAATGTTTGTTTATATTAGGTCTATGTTTAAGTGTGTTTGGGTTCATGTTGAAATTGCATATTTGAGCAAAGAAAAATCAAAGCCAAATTCCTTATATTGGCCAATAAAGCTTATTCTGTAAAAGTAAAAAATAAAATTTGCAATGAACATAATGAAGTAGTAACACTCTATTATAAGCACAATCCATGCCGCAGTATTTCCATAAGCACCAACTTGTTCAGAGACTGAATAGGCTGATAAGAGGTTTATATCCCCAAATATAGACTGTTTCGTTCTTTCTGAATAATAGCAACATGTACATCATTCCAGCAAATGGTCTGACCACACAAAAATAAACACCCACATCCTACTCAAACACTGCACTTTTGATAACAGAGCACCTTGTCTATTTAAAAGTATGCTTTCTTAGCTCAACATGTTCTGGTAGACCTTGTCCTGATTTAACCAAACAGTGAATCTTTGCGGACAAGATCCTTTACAGAAAATGAGGAAAATGCTTCTTTAGATTTAATTGGCTTCATAAATTGTTTGCTGAATTACAACATGAGCATAAAGTTAAACCAAATAGTTTCATTATATTATACATTTTTTTAATTAATCAGCACAAACTGCGGAACACACTGTACCGCGTGTGCAACTGGAAAGACCTGCTACACTTCAAACTATGGAAGCCACATTTCTGTTTGTTTTTGGCCCCGTCTACTTCCCCCTGTTGCTCACCAGCAGCTGAGGAATGACTTTAATAGAGACGGAGGAGAGGGAAATGAGAGCCAGCCTTAAAGCAAACACTTCACGTCACCGCACACCTGCTTTGGCCTTTTGGTTCCGTGGGAGAAAACGCACCAAGGTTGCACTTTAGCACATAACAGCCCTGTTTGTTTGGTGCACTCACCGCAGACAACAATTGCCAAGTGTCTCTCTGGGCATGAAGAGGCGTGGGTGGGTTTATTTAGGAATTTGGAAATCTGTTTATGTTACATGTCATTTGTCTTAGGCAGCAGTTGGCCAAATGTGGAGTCATTATGTTACACTTTGTATTTGCAATGCCGATTTGACCTACTGAAGTTCTACTTATAGGAGTGTATTGAAATTTTATGACCATATAAATAACTAGTATGAGCTCTTAAATGTCAAGATCAACTGTAACTTAAAAAAATAAAAATTAAAAAAAATCTCAGTGTGCATTAAACAAGGTGACAAAACAGAAGAACTAGAGGAATAAATGGTGGATGTATCCTGACACTAGATAACAGAGTTAAGGGGGTCACAAAAATAACCAAACTTCCTATGGAAAATTGTGCTTGGGGCTTTTTGAATATTGAATATAAGGAAAAGAGTTAGAAATTTCCTGTCTTGTATAGACATACAGGAAGATGAAGATTCTCTGGAAGTGATTAGCTTAGCATCTTTGCTCATTTTGGCTATCCAAAAACCCTAGTTCTTTATATTTAGCTAATTAGTCTATGGGGTGTAACATTTTTCTTGTAGGGTTTTACTAATACATATTTATTTTTTTAGTCTCTCAGGAAATATATGCAAACAACACTAAAAAACAAACTGAGTTTCAATTAACAAAAGACAGTACATTCTCATAATTAGCCTTGTATTATATTGTCCAGCTTCTTTCAGTTCTTCTTGAGCTATCTTTTTTCCAAATAATCCTTAAAAGGTTGTATAATATTTTGTCTGTTTTTATGTTATATTATGTATATGTTCTCTGTGTTCCAGTGATAGTCTGATTGAGACTCAGAAATGCATATGTATGATCATTAAAACACTATAACAAACTGTTGATTGAAAACTTTTCTGCACTATTCTATGAATTATTTTAATCATTTTATCTCTGCAGAAAAGTAAAGAAACATATTTCGGAGGGAAAAAAATCTTAAAATGGCTGATTATTTGAAGATTAAAAGCTTACAGATTTGTAAGTTGAGTGTCTATATATTTGTAGTGCTGTAATTGCCATTTAATGTCTAACATCCGCTCATACAATGCAAGGTCGTTTAATTTCCAAACACACTGAATTCAGTCTCAGAAAAACTGTACTTTTCAGAGTAATGGAATGACCTTGTAGAGGATACAGTACATAAAAAAGTACTTAAATCTGAATTTTGAGTCAGGGTTCTTCTTCAGAGAGGCACTGAAAAAGTCTCTTAATGTGTGAATGAGTTTGAAGATTGGAGTCAGTATGTGTGGGAAACATTTACTAAGATGGCCACTTCAAGAATAGATCATATGTGAACGAGTTTTGTGTGTGCATGTTTGTGTATTTACACACATTACCTTTGTTCAATGTCTTTGTCTCAACATTTCAGCCTCATTGACCCTACATCCTGTTTTAGCTTTGGGCATTTTAGTGTTTTCACACGCTGGTGCGAAAACAACATTTCTAACAACCTCCAGTGTTTGCCATCAGTGTCTCGGTTACTGGAAATCCTGGGATTGAGTGAACTTACAGTAATAGCACACCTGCCACAAACACACTCATACACACAAGTATAAAAATGGACCACAACAGGGTGAAAAACAAGTCCATGACAACATCTTGCCATCCGCAAACCCCCCTGGCCCTGGGCAGCTCTGGCCAGGGGCCAAACCACAGCATCCTGACGTACAGTGTGATGTTGTCTGTTGTCTCTCACATGTGTTACTCACCATCTACTGCTGTTCTGTGATTGGACAAATCAGGACGCAGACAGCTCTTCCTCAGGGTACCCACCTGTAGCATTTATACCTTAAGGGGAGGGGTGGGACCTTTCCCAACCCTGATGATTCAGGTAGTTTTGATGTAGCCAATGTCAAGTTCAGACATCTATGGATATAAGTGGTTGCATCATTTGACAATTTTCAGACACTCGTAGGGGTACATGTGACTAAGTCTCTTGTTGAAATATATACTGCTTTATAGAATGATGAGGCACTTTCCACCCTCGTTTTCTGAATGTTTTTATTGCTACTGTGGTAAGCAGAGAAAGGGGAAAAAATTACTAAAAAGTTTCCTTTGCCCAATTCATTCTGGCAGCGTTTGCATTTTCTTAACCTCTATGTGAAAGATCTTTATGAGACCAAAAGATCCAATCAGTCCTTTGTAAACTCTATAGCAACCTCTGTTTGAGTGCACATTTTATAATGGTAAAAACTTGACCAAGGAAGCATATGGCCTGAGGGTCTATCTTCACATTTTGACATCTTTCCTCCCTCTCTGGGTCCAAAGTAGACTACTTACAATGTTAAAAGCTTGTTTTCAAGTTTGAGCAAAACTTTTATCTGTCATGTCAAAATACAACGGAGATGAAAAAGTGAAATGACTTCTATGTGTGGATTTGACTTGTACTTTTATACATGTCCAGCCAACACTCAGGAGGTGATTTTGTTGTTTCTGTTCCAATTAGATGAATACTTATTGTGTATCTGTTCTTACTGACAGTGTACTAACTATTTGTTTTGCTCTCAGCCAGGCACCAAGACTACCCAAAGAGGGTGAAACTATCCACGGTCACAAGTTTTTCATTGGATTTGGAGGAAAAGGGGCCAACCAGTGTGTACAAGCTGCAAGACTGGGAGCCAAGTCCGCCATGGTGTGCAAGGTGAAACACAACAACACACACCCATACACTTCTGCTGAGGGACTTTTATATGGATTTGCTGTATCTTAGCTTGAATTGGGCCATGAATGTAGAAAAAAACTAACTTTGGCTCATCCACATCTTACTCACTACAAATAATCAGCCATTAGCTATAACAGGGTGGAAACTACTTAGCAACTCTAACTCCCAAAAACCTTCGTTCACACTTCAGTCATTTTACAACCTCGACTCTCCGTGGCTCATTTTCTCTTGATCAATACCATACTGCATGCATATGCCCACCCACGCTTGCACTCGTTCAAACAAGCCTATTCCCATACCATACAACCCCAAGTCTCCAATCAGTAAGTCTGAGAGTGGCCTTTCAACCCGAGCACTAAAGCACCGAAGCCCCACCTCTGTCAGAACAAAGAGGCCCGATCGATAACAACCTAGTGCGGGAGGAGCTCTCCGGGCATGGGGAGAACCCAAAAATAGACACCCGGGCTTGTCAAAAACATCCAAGATGGAAGGCCGCTCTTCAAAGAGAATGGGGCCAAGCAGCCAATACCATCCCAACCCATTATCACAGGCAACTACAAGTGCCGGCATTTTGGCACGTTTTTTGGAAAGCGTGGGTTCGTTGTAAGCGCCTCAGGGCAAGGTGGGGACCCCTTCCACAACCCAAAGTAGCTACAGATGTGGACATCCCAGTGCGGATCAGGGGAAGAGGGGAAGGAGGGAAAGAAAACGAAAGCGAGGTGGGTATGAAGAGGCGTGAAGGCGGGGTTATCGTGTCTTCAAGGCTTGGCGCAGCTGGTCGTGTGTTTGCACGTGTGTGCGTTTGTTGACTTTGTGTGTTCGTTTTTACACATTTTCGGCGGCGGCACCATGCCAGTATGCTGGCAGGGCACACGAAAAACCAACTCAACAGAGGTTTGAGTACACTACTTTTCAAAAGTTGCCGCTAACCAAGTCTGACCCTGCTTGACACTCTCTTTGTTGTAATCGTTTTGCCTTCAATGTTTTCTAGGTTGGTAAAGACTTCTTTGGAGACAGTTATATCCAGAATTTCAAGGACAATGGTGTACACACAGGTAAAATAAAACTGGTGTTGCTTTACATGCTGCATTGGATTCCATTTTGATAGTGCATGGCAAAAAGAGTCACCATTTAAAGCATTTGGAGCAATGATTTCTCATAATGCCATCTGTATTCTGTCAGTTTTTGCTGTTACTAAAGTTTTTTGGATGGATTATTTTGTTTCTCTGTGTGTAAAAGAACCAAAAGTTATAGTCAATAAAAGTTTAACTTTTAAGAGATGTTTCTCCTCAAAAGTTTTTTCTTTGTAAGCAACTTTGGATGTTTACGGGGTGCCTGGTTGTCATAGTCACAAGAACAGGGCACTATATACAGTAGTGTTTTGTGTCTTGATATTTTATCTTTAAGGTGTGTCTGATGATATATTTGAGTTCAAAATCATTTGTGCAATAAAGACAAATGATGGATACTTTCAATTGTGACGTTCTGCTTGTGTCTTCCTTCCTGTCTCAGATTTTGTAGGACAGACATCTGAAGCAGCCACTGGAGCTGCTTCCATTATTGTCAATGATGCAGGTAAATGGTTTTGCCTCTTGCTAATACCATCCTACTTAAAGCAGCCTGTAGAAACAGTCTCACACAAAACCTAAGTGTGCTCTCCGTACACTCTTTGTTACTCACGCTACACATATGTCCACAGTGTGTATTCACCTATTGACTCACCGCTGCTTAAGTGACCATAGTCATTGGATAGACACACGCTCACTCATATAAACAGATGCTGAAGTACATCAAACCACGCTGAATATCTCCAGATTGTAGTTATCAGCTGATGTGGACATCCTTACTTTTTTTAAGCCACATAACATAGACAGGAACTGAAGAGATCTTCATACAGCATGAGCATAGATTTTAAGAAGTAGTAATTCTTTATAGTTTTTCTGCTTTTTTTGTTGACTGTGGGCAGGCGAAAATGCCATTGTGATTGTTGCCGGGGCCAACATGCTACTGAACAATGAGGATCTGCAGAAAACCCTCCCATCCCTCATCCATGCAAAAGTGCTGGTGTGCCAACTGGAGATTAGTCCAAAGACATCGTTGCAGGCATTGCAGATGGCGCGGGAGAGTAAAGGTCGGTGAATGCACTGTATGTGACAATAGCTCAGTAATAGAATCTTAAGGGGTTAGAATGTCCTTGGTTTATGATTTAAAGACATAAAAGATGTTATTTCTCATATCTATTACAAAACGGGTTCAAATGGCCTTGACATTATTTGTTATTAATAATACTAGTTGCTTGGGTCTTCAAGGCTTAATCAGTGCTTGGAACATTAATATAAATAACAGCTATTTATTCCCTTAAGTAATACATTTAAAAGGAAATAGACTTAACAGATAATTTCCGAAGACCTGCCAAATAGTGGAAAGTGTTGCAAATTAAAAATGAACAGCCAAGTTTTCAGTATTTTGGCTTGAAAAGTGCATAGTTTTCAAGCTAATTGTTAGGTCTAAATATAGAGCAGACCTCATGCAGATAAATGGTAACAGAATATGTAAATAATAAGGATGAATAAAATGTATCCCAAACTAAAAAACTAGAACTAAAAAAAGTAAGAAAGTAAATATGTAATTTGGAAGCAGACTTGTCTAACCACTCTTGCAGTGAGTCTACTTCCCTACTGAATACAGTTTTTCAAGCGTTCATTTTTGTTGCCAAAATATGCCAAACTACATTGCCTCTGTCTTAGTCTTCCTTCACAGTCCAATTAAGCCTGCAGGCGAATGCAAAAGTTGGTTTGCACACACTACGGAGCTCACTTCCTGTGTTTCTATTGTCCAGAAGAGCACCTCCATCAGTCATCAAACACTTAAAGTTAAATAACCACAACAAGGTGCATGTAGTTCACATAAGTCTGATGTTTTCAGTCCAAACCAAAAGTGTTAATGTAAACATAGATTATATGAGGTTTTATTCCACGACAGAAAACTCCAAAAGATGGATAAAGAAGCTTACCATATTTGATTCTGTGACAAGCCATGGAGTAGAGCAGTTGAAACACATCTGACCGACTCATAGCAGTAATCTGTAAATAAATTAAATCACCTTTCAACCTCTCTAAAAACACTTGTTCAGCTAAAACCTGCCAAAGCCGTTCATTACAAGTATTAGCCTGTAAACAGTAAAGAGAAGGAGCAGAAATCTGTTTTGTTTTGTTCGAATTACAAAATGAAAAAAAGGTAATTGTAGCATTTTGTTTTTCTCAATAATTAAATATATATATATATTGTGCAGTGTGTTTCATAGCCTGCCACATATTACAATATAAATTCAGACTTAGAATTGACCAGAGGGAGTTCGATAGTGTGGATTTTAATGAAAAAAATCATTTCAGGAATATTGTCAATAATTTCATGGTTGTTTTTTCATGCTCTGAAAACCTTTTACTGTTGGAGGTTTCCTTTCTTCAGAGGCAACAAATTCCAAGTCCTACATCAGTCTGTACAAGTTCAGCAGAATGGTCATAGCCACCCTTGTTCTTCCTTGCCTTCGGTCTTCTACCTTTGGTGATAACCAGGTTACTGAGCTAATCATTCTAACAGCGTCCTATTATTAGAAGCCTTCCGCGTCATTGGAGACGTCTGGGGAGCCTCTCGCCCCTGTCATCAGTGCCTGTTGCCGCTAATCACTCGCTGTAGGCTGCCAAAACGAAAGAGTCGCATCCATAACCACGTTGCAGATGGGATACCCAGATGGCCTTGCCGAACGCCACTTTCTTCTTCCCAGAGTCCCCCTCCTCACTGTGTCGACCGTACCACGGGAATAGGCTCAGCATGCGAGCGACGATGCTTGGCTAAGATGCCACCTCGGCGCTGCTGCACCAGAGCATTGCGTAAATGGAGTTCTCTGGAGAGAATGGGTGTTAATGGGTTTGGCGGCAAAGATTTAATGACGCGGGGGTGAAGCGCCGCTCAGTGTCACCATCAAGCCACACATACGCAAATGTCACCATTGGGCTACACATACTGCAGATGCCAGCTCTCAGACACCCGCAAAGGCAGGCTTTTAAAAAGAGATTTTCGTTTTCTGTGCAGTTACTTGAAAGTAAAACATATGTATGACATAAATTACTGAAATGCGTTCTGTAGTATTGTTAAGACTCATGGATATAAATTAATTTTTGATAAGAGTTATGTTTCACTCTTATTTTCATCTTCCGTGTTCGGGGGGGGGGGGGGGGGGGGGGGGGGGGGGGGGGGGGGGGGGGGGGGGGGGGGGGGGGGGGGGGGGGGG
>JAPSES010000105.1:15161315-15173362 GCA_029822895.1 Maxillicosta whitleyi | reverse complement strand
TGTGTGTGTGTGTGTGTGTGTGTGTGTGTGTGTGTGTGTGTGTGTGTGTGTGGTCTCACTGTACCACGGACAGGATAATGGCAGGAGGGGTGACAGTGGGGGCTTAAGGATGACAAAGTGCAGGCACTCTTTGATCCTCAGCCCACATACTACGCCAAAGTGCTTTATAGTGAGAGGAATTATCTTTGATGTCCACCTGAGGACATTGTGTGCCACATTTCTATCATCAGCAGATCTAAAAGAAAATCTCACACGCGTTTTTTTTGGGGGTTTTTTTGTTTTTGTTTTTTACAAGGAATATGCCACCAACATAGAATCACAAAGAATGTGTCGCAGGGTTTTATGCGTTACTATACGGCTGATATTTTTAGAGCCGGGTGATCTTTGATCTGCAATTGCGACAATTAAAGGGGAAGTCCAGACTAAAATATAATTCACATGATAATTTCTTTAATCTTATTTAAGTCACAAGAAACACACAGGGAATCACTCAGATTTTTATCAGTCACACATTTTATCATTATTTTATCATGTAACCACAGTTTATATATTTTTTTCTTAAAAGATATTTATTATAATAAATAAATAATTGTGTTTATAAAGTATTATTATTAAATTCCTGGTAGTATTTATTTTTTATCTTTTTAATTCTCATTTTATTTTATTTTTGTCTATTGCATTACCTTAATTTTAACACACTTTGAAAATGTGTTTGCCAGTGTGTACGTGGGCGTATTCGAGAATTTACAAGACAGAAAGGAGAACACCAGGGCAACAACAAAATCTAAATAGTCTGATAATGACTGAGAAGCTATAAATACTCTGACAAAAACAATAATAATTGACAAATCTTAATTCATCTCAATACACGAGAATAGGAAAGCATTTATTTTATTTACTTTTTCTGCATTTTTTTGGAATATATTTCTAAGTTTGCTATTGAAAACATGGCAAAATAAATAATCGAATTTCTTCATCAGGATATTTTTGGAATGTTCTCTCAGCATTAATGTGTGAAAATGCCAAATAAAACAGCCATTTATTTTTTAACGAGAAGGCCACTTATAGTGTTGGGAGGATCTATGAGTTTCCTTGAAGTTCCCCAAACATCAGCTGTAGGACGCTTTGGGCTTTATCACTGTTTAGTCATTCTGGAGCCAACACAGTCAGAGTCTCTTTGTGAATCTTTGGCCCGCAGTTTGCTGACGGATTCAGCAAATCCGTAACAGACTGAATGTGTTTTATGAGTCTGTCTTTGCACGGTCAGTGTGTAATTAAGAGCTGACTCATACCACAACTACTAATGCAAAACAGTAAACCCTCGCAAGGAAGCAATAGAGGAGTAATAAACTACTAATTAGGGATCCTTGGACATAAACTATTGTGAAAGACTTAACTGTGTTCATTAGAGGGACAAAACAAGCTTTTATTTTTCCTAAAAAAAAAAGGCGCGCGCAGAAAAAAGCAGAAAACATAATCTTGCTCGCAAACACTGTTTTTGCTTTGGGGAATTTCCATCATGTAGTTCTTTATTTATCCTCCTAGTATCCCACACCAGCGCTGGTTTTGCCGTATCTTTAATTTTAATTCCTAACCTCTGATTAACTTGGCTCCCTGGCCATTTGGCACAGGGGAAAATGTCACAGTGTTGTTATAATTCAACTGTGTGCTCTCTAAATAGTGTGGATCTTTAATATCTTTACACAGGCCGAGCTGCTGACGGGTTTCTCCGTTGCCAGCGTGGAAGAAGCGCATCGGGCTGCTGAGGAGCTGCTGAGGCGAGGCTGTGGGTCAGTCATCATCACCTTAGGACCCCAGGGCTGTGTGGTGCTGGAGGCACAGGGGTCTGCCTCCAAGCACATTCCAACCGCGGCAGTCACGGCCGTCGACACCACGGTACGGATGACACACACGCAGATACACACATTTATAATCAGGTAGGTATTTTTTTCTCAGTGAGTCAGAATGTCTTGTTCCTTCATTGGCCAGATTGATTTCTCATCGGGATATTTACACATTCATCTGCTGAGTAGGGAATATTTCTCTGTATTCACTAAAATCTGTCATGGACCTACAAGCATAGATTTGTGATAATAATTTAAAAAAAAAACTGTACAGTCAATTCAGTGTAAATTAGAAACACACTAGCTCTTGAATCAGACGGTATTTGCATATTCAATGAGTCTGCATTTTTCACTGACAGAGCATAGGTCATAGAATGTTTTTTGTGGAACAAAGATGAAGTCAAATTACCATTCAAAGCAGGATAATATTGCACGCCTGAAGGTGATCTCTGAAACCATGAGACTGAAATGTCTCAGGATTTTGTTTGAACAAACAGTTAGGAATAAATGAACAGCTTTTGTCCCTTTAGTTTTATTCAATCGAGTGCATCCTTACAGACCAATGAGCTCAGCTGTAGATTCTGCTCCTAGCTTTGTTGATTTAAGAAAAAAATGTTTAAAAAAATAAAACCAAACCCTGTTTTTTTTTTACATGTTCACCAAAAGGAGGGCCAGTCAAGTTTTTGCTTCTACATCAACATGGGAAAAAAAAGCATCAAATCAAAGTTTTAGTACATTGTCTGTAGACGTTTTTTGCTCAGACGAACAACCAGTCACTCACATTCACACCTATGGGTGATTTAGATTTATTTTAGCTTCATCATTTTATTTTGGGGGAAAAAGCAATTAATTTATATTGACACCAGTACAGTTAATATATTTTTGTTCATACTGGAGATATAGAGCATCTTATGTTTTATGTGGGCAGAAAAAAATGTTAATTACACATTGAACTGAAAAACTCAAGGTATATTTATATTTTTTATTTGCAATTTTTTACTTTCAATCACTCAACAAGAAACGTCTGAGAAAGCTGTTTGGATTTCTTTTTTCTTTTTTTTTTTTTAGAGACAAGTAATGTTTTTTCCATGTTATCAACTTTTATAATGTCAGTAATTTCATTATTTGTGTCATTTTTTCCTTGTTAGCAAGAAGTTGCACTTGTAGTAATTGTTCTATGTGTTTTAATTATAAATATCTGAGGTGATGGTAAAACACTTACCATAATAGGAAAATGTTAAAATGCTTTCCCTGGAAAATTATGTAATTCTGCCCACTCCTTTGTGCAATATATACTGACTTTTCTTATAAAATCATCCTATTACGACAATAATGGAGCCCTGCCCTTCGTCATTTTCATCACCATCATCATCATCGGGGACTTGTGGTAGTCTCAGATCAGTCAGCTGCTCCAGTGAAGCAGTTTTAGATCATCTGTGATGTGTTGACCACCGGCCGTTTCCCCTCCCCGAGTCTAATCTTTAAAAGAGACCAGCGATGCTTGACTCATTTCACACCGGCCTCTGAGGCTCACTGTCGTCACAGGATCCTCGCTTAGATGTTTGTATTTCCTGTCTCTGAGGGTTTTGTGGGCTCTATGTTCTACCAACCACATACGTCATTACACAGAGGTGTTAATCACCTCTTCGCACTCTCCAGGTTTGATTGCAGTGTTTTTAATTGTTTGTGTAATGGATTATTTTTGCTCAATAGTTCCCTTAGGTACTTTTATTGTGGTGTAATTCCCAAAAACTGTTTATCATGCTGTATCGTAAAAAAACATGAGAAAAACAATTCCAAGTATACAGGTCTGGATTTATATGAAACCCACATTAGACCCCGTGAAAGGAAGAAAAAAGCGAAGGTAGTAAAAAGTGAGGCTTAAGTGTGGAACAGACTTTACAGGAAGTGCATTTTAACCCAATAGCCATCTCTACTCGTTATCCCAGGTCACTTTGGCATTTCAAGAACAAAGGTCTTACTTTCTTGAATGGTATCTGACCTGCTCTATGACCTCTACATTCTGAAACACACACACACACATATATAACTATCCTTATTCACCATCTCACTGATTCCCAATAGCCCCCGGGAGAACTTAGCCCCCCATCCTGCCCCCCTCTTCTCCCATGACTCACCCCTTGGGCCTGCATCAGTCAGCAGAATGCTGCACAGAGCCGCTGTGGTCGGGCCTGTTGCATGTCCCTCCTGTTCAGACACACACACATGCACACACACTCTCACCCCACCCCCTGTTTTCTTTGATGGGCCCATAAATTCTGGAGTGTTTAACTCTTTTGGACATCATAATCCCTCTTCCAGTAAGGGCCTTTCTTTTTACTGGTGAGAGGAAAAAAACCACAGGTTGTTATCATGATCATTATTCACCTCTCTGAGCCTGTTCTGGTAACACAGGCCTCTTAGTTATGATTACCACTCCTGTTTTTTCTGCTTTGATTGTTTTGGGTTTTTTCTTTTCTTCAACTGCAGTGACAGAAATGTGCTTGAAAGATTGGCGCCATGCTTCTTAGCACTAGGCTTTTCTTGCTAAGACACTAAAGCACCATTTCCAGTTCAACCAGTATCGGACTAGGAATTGAGGCTGTATTTTAGACTGTGATTCTTCAGTATCAACACTGTGAGTCACTTGCGGTTTCTCGCTATTGCAGCTAGGCTACTGTTCAGCTGGGCGCCAGGGGTGCCATGACCCACTGCTGAAAGGAACACAAACCAGCCTCACACCAGTTTTATCCAAAAGCATTTGGTCACTTTGTTCCGACTTTCCCAGATGGATGGAATATTTATTTTCTTGGTTTAAAAAGTGGCTGTATGGCTGCTAAATTATTTAACATTTTCTTGACTACAACTCTTTCATCACCCAGCACTCTGCTCCTCCTTCAACTGTTTGTATAACACATTTTACATGGTATGAGCAATTATGGGCTGAGTCAGGGTTGTGAATCTGGATGAATAACAAAGAAAATCCACTCATCTACTGTGGGTCTCCCCCATCCTTCTCCTTAATCCGTAGTCTTCCTTTTGTTTTAAATTGTGTACAGGTTTCCCTCATTTAGATCAGAGCTTTGGCAGTGGTGTGGACAGTTAGATGAGGCTGCAGTACACACACAAACATGCACACACCCAGTGTCTTTTGGACCTAGCAGGACTTGGGTGGCCTTGGTTTCCACTGCTCCGGGAGGTCCATGGTGTAGGGCGAAAGGTAGACAATTGCTGTCTAAACCAGACATTACAGCACTACGGTGGGTCTGGACAGTCAAATTGTTCCCAGTCTTCTCATATGAGTGGACACATAAGGACCAATTGCTTGAGTCCTTCCTGGAAGCTTAAGGTAAGAGAATGCCTCTAGACGAAGGCATTCCTCAGTCGAATGTTGGGTCAGTATGACACAATAAGAAAACTGCCACATCACCATGTTTTAATGACTTGCACATGCAGCAACAGCTGCTGTTTGGCCAGATGTGCAGCTCGACTTGTGGTTGTGTGACTTGCATCATTATGGTGATGTTATTCACAGAATGGTGAAAGAGAGCTGAGGAAAAGCACCACGGAGGGATCAAAGCCACGAGGGTCCAAATTGGTCCAATTAAACATGTTTTTGATCTCTGACTCCCCTTCTCTTTCTGTTCCTTCAGAGCAGTCGCCTCCTTTCTGTTTGCAAGTCTTACTGGAAGCTTCCGGACGTGGAAGCCACTGATGTGAATCATGGCTGCCCCTTAGTTGGTCTTTGCTCTCCCCAGGGTGCCTTTCATTGACAAAAGCTGTTGGCTTCCTGAGCTAACTGCACATAGCTCCTTCTGTCATAGCAGGATAGGAGTCGAGAGCGCACAAGGCCTCTGGGTGAGAAATACAGTCACAGGTTCTGAAGGGTGAAAGGTTCAGTGGGCACAGCTGACGATGTGCTGCATGCAGCTCTATGTTATTCAGAAAATAAACTGTAACAGCAACAACCTGCAAGATCTGGGTTTTCTATATGTTTGTTTTTTTGCCAGTCTTTAGTGCTTGACAGCCATTTCTGTACACTTTCTGTGCTGCTCTTTACAAAGATCACCTGTCAATCAGAGCATGTGGGTGCTACTGTTGTCTTTGTCATTGCATTTTCCTGTCGATGGGTTGAGTTGATGTATGCACTCCTTTGTTTGTCAGTTCAGTCATAGCAGTTGTTGCTTATGTTAACGAGAAAACTCAAGGCATGTGACCTTTTTCAAGCTTCTGACAGCTGCTTGAATGGTGTTTGGAATTAATAGAAGTAGAATTCTTTTTGTGCTTATTCCAAACCTCACATTGCTCTCAGTAGGTTGAAAAAAAAAAGTCACATTCCTTGAGTGTCATCTGTTAAAAAGGTATTAAATGAGTTCATAATAGCACATGAGGAAGTGGATTGTCAATGTTCTTGCATCTGACCCAATTGAATAATAGTTTTTAATTTAATTTTTGTAGGTAGTTTAAAGTGACATAATACGTATATGTTGCATTAATTGTGGATGTCTGTATTGAACATCGTCATGTCTTCATAAAGTCAGGTGAATGTATGTCAGTTCAGTTAGTTTATATAACCTCCACAGTTTACTAAAGAAGAAGCCAATCAGAAACGAATGAGCTCTTTGGAAGAGTCACTGTAGCTACGCTATGAAAAATGCAAGGCTTTTCTGGTAGAGCAGCAAAGTAAATACATGGTCCACTTTAAAGGAAGATATCAAAGACGTGTTGGCTATTTGATGGCTGAATGTCAAACTGGAGAGAACTTCCATTAATTTGGCAAGCTTCTCAAGTGCCATTCAAATTTTTAACATCAGCTTGAGTACCAACGAAGAGCAGGCAGAGAAATGGCACTGAGGTCAAGGCGCAGCGGACACGACGACCACCAAGAGCATCACAGCTCATCCGCGGCAAGCACTTGTGTCATTTGATTGACAGGCCTCCAGATCTAACCTTCACCAAACTGTGTCGAGGGCAGTGGCAGCGGGGCTGAAGGGGGTAGCGCTTGTCAGCCTCGGTGAGCTTCATTCACTGAATCGAATAGCGTCACATGCCAGTCTGAGGGATGAAGACGTCGTTAGTAAGACAAAGGTTGGGTGGCAGTTTGTGTTGTCAAGTGGCGTAAAGTTTGGATTAGAACAATTAAGTTGTGAGTTGTTGCCAGCACTTATATGTGTTTACACAGAGCGTCCCCATACAGTCAGTCCTCACAGGCATTTCATCTGTTTTCAAGTACAGTATTTTCCTTCTTTGGAGGCTTTTAGTGGAAGAAATGCCATTATTTTGACAGACACACACGAAAACTAAAAAAAAAAAAATTTACTGTAAAAGAGGAAGTTTGGTTAATATGTACCAGTACACAGTGGAAAATGGATCTATTGTGTCAGTCCAAACTGAAGCACTGATGTGGTTCTCCACTGACTTAAAACCATGTCATTTAAAGAGCTCCTGACCAGGGAGGAATTTTATAGCAATAGCAATCACTGTTTTCATCCCAAGGGTAAACTTGAACATTTTATAAACTTGTATGACTATAAAAAGGTCTCATATTGTCTAAATGCTCTCATTTAGTCTTACACTCTTAAAGAAATACTGTGTATTTCTTACAGATTTCAGGTTTAACTGTCAGCATAAAGGACAATCAGCAAGTCAAGCCCTTAATAGTAGTATTAGTTTTCACAAATCTGGTTCAGACACACCCTGTTGTCGTCTGGTGAGACAAAGGGGTTGGTTTTACAGGGATTTAGCTCTAATTTACCTCTGAACAGTAACCAATTTGTTGATGAGATGTTGTCATGTTTCTGATGGAAACATGAATTGGCATGTACGTGGCAGAAATCATTTACTAGTGGAGGAAGATATATTATATACTTTATTTTTAAACTGACCTACTCATTGCACTCCTAAGTGGGAGTATCAACGCCCACTTAGGAGTGGTGTCATCGTTGTAACCACAACATGTGAACTGGAAGATGTGTCAGAGCCAAAACAGTGGGACTGCAACGCCACTACCTTATTTCCAAATGCTCGCTGTATGGAGGACTAGCCCTGCTACCAGACAGGAGACATAAACACACCGTGGGTTTAAACATGGAAATCCACCAGGCCTGTAAAATGGTTCAGCTCTGATCTCACTCTTTCCAGCATCTTCTCATTCCAAGACTCACACCATTGGTGTACATAAGGATGGGGGTGGGGGTGTCATAATCCTGTTTATAAATGTCAAATCAGAACCCATTTCCCCTTATATACTGTACTTCTGTTATCTATCATCTTGGCAATTAACAAATGCTTAAAATCAGACTATGTTATGCAGAAATATTATCAGAGGCCTCATGTACTTTGGTCATATTGGACCCTGTTTGACGCTCTTATCCCCCCTATTTCTTGGTTCCTGTTGCTCTCAAGCAGTGGTCCGATGAGCCCGACCGATGTCAGGGTCTGTGTTTTTTAACCTGAGTGAAGCATTTAAGCTTCACTGTGGGCAACTTAATTAGCAAAAGTTTGACAAAAGTGATACTCCGAGGCTCAGGGGGAGGGGATTACAGAGGTGCTCACAAGAGCGAGTGCAATGAACTCTATTGAGAGCCGAAGTGATGAGTAATGGAGCGGGCTTGTGAGAACCAGCGTCGGGGGGCCGTTTGTGGTTAAACATGAGCGTGTCGCCACATACCATTGTGCCTTTTCCCATCAGTGATACCCCCCCACATGCACACACGCACACACTCCCTCGGCATCCTGTCTCAGCCAACCCCCTCCAGGGCGTAGACTGTACATTCCATCTCTATCAATAGATGAGCAGAGAAAAGGGATGATTTATCTGGTCATGGAGAAAACCAAAGTCAAAACTGTTGGCAGTTATGGCTAAGGCCACGAACGGCCGATGATCTAAGCTGCCATGTGCTACCCAGCTGACTCTGAAAGCTTTTAAATAAACTAAGGGCTTTTGGATGACTGCATAGTTGTTTTTGGACAAGAAGCAGAAAGTTTTTTTTTTGTATTCTGTCATTCATATGTGGGAGTGTATGTCAATTACTTTTCATTTAGTTTTAGTTATAGAAAACAGCACTATATACTCACCATAATACTAAACAGGTATTTAATGAATGTACTACATGTAGTTTTTATGACAATAATCATGTCATCAGACAGAATGGCTGTCATACAGATGTTACTGTGGAGGAGCTGAGACTTCTAAGTCGTTCAAAAAGACATTACAATGAGTGTTTTTCAACTACTAGATTTCCAGCAGCAATACAGACAACTGACAAATGCCACAGCACCCTCTACTGTTGGCATTTTATCGTCTTGAAAATGGAACATTCCCTCTTCCCTATTCCCTTTTACATCAACTATTTAGTCATTATGGGTCTTCAGCCTTGTAGGTTTTTTTTTATGTGTTACATGTCCATATTTGCATTGATACCATAAGGCATAAGACACACTTTAGATGTAATCACTGTTTGTGCCTCATTATTATTAACACTTGTCTTTGTAGCATTTCCAGATTATACCATCCTACTAAATTCAATAAAGCACTTGTCATATTTTTTTTTCCCAGGGTGCTGGAGATAGCTTCATTGGAGCATTGGTGTTTTACATGGCTCATCATCCCACAGTACCACTGGAGGAGATGGCAAGGAGAGCCAATAAAGTGTCAGGAGTAAGTGTGCAGGCCATCGGCACACAGACATCTTTTCCTTTTAAAAAGGACCTACCACCTGAACTGTTCTAAGAGCAACAAATCAACAAGTTGATATAAACAAAAATGAACTCTAAATAAATTGTGAACATAACGGTCTTAAACTCTACTCTGCAGTGATAGAGTGATGTTGTTTAGAGATCTAAATAACAAATCAGTAACCAACTACTGAAGATTAATGTTAATAATGTAACAAATTATATTTGTATGAACACTGATTTTACATCGCTCAATTCACTGCATAATAAATGTTTTCATTTGTGTGTATGTGAAGAGAAGCGTATTGACACAAAAAGTGAGAAAACGAGAGTTTTTCAAATCTTTTTGGTTTTTATTTCATATTTTTTAATGATTTAAACTTCACAAAAAAACATCAAGACAGGAAATTATCAGTTGGTTCAGCTCAAATTAGACATTTCTTACAACAATGTATCATTGTATCAAACAGCTGTTGTCATCCTAATAAATATGTGACTTCAAAAATGAGTTTTTGTTTTAAATGGTGGTAATCCAGAAAGTTGAAGCTCTTCTGAGATGGTCAAACATCCTGGACTGGTGCAGTGAAAGGAATGAATCTCCTGAAAAATCCACACTGACATCCTCTGAAAACTCAGCCAGTCAGACAGGTCAGGTGAATAAAGACTTTTGTACAATCCATGACAGGAAAATCTTGTGTTGAACCCTTGCAGGGGTTTAGTGTCCATGTATTTCAGTGTGACATTAAATTGATCTGATCTTCCTCTTCTCAAAGAACAATACATGCTTGTTGACTGAAATAGAAAACAGATTTTACATTTAATTCACAAGAAGCTCATACTGGGGGAAAAAAAACAGTACTATTTCAATATAAACACAAAAATTTACTGGAAAAAAATAACCTGTGGGCTCTATTTTATGAATTAAAATGTTTTCAATTTATAATAAACAGTTAATTGCAAATTGATCATAGTTAAATCATGAATTTATTTCAATAACAAACATGTGCAAGTTGAATACTATCTCAGCTTTTACTTAGCAACTCTTTAAGTTTATATGATTGAGTACTCCTGCAAGAAAATGTGCAATAAAAAGACTGAATTTCAGTTTTCTATTCTATTGTTATCATCATATCTTGTGAATGTGGAAAAGTTCAACTATGTAATAATAAACTTCCCAAAAGGCTTAAAGACATAGTTTGCTAAGGACATCTAATGGAGACCAAAGAACACTATTTGGCTGTGGAAAAGTAAGTTATTTTGTTTTGATATTCTCCACATTGATTATGCATTAAGTCCTATATATGGTGTAATTTAATGCTGTGTCTAAACAATAGAATTGTAGAGGACACCTTATATGGAAAAACCTCTGACCTTGATGATAGATAGGTGAAATCCATGCCTTTAAAAACCTTGCTCATACACCTGTGCAGCTTTAACAATCATTACTACTGGACAGATAGGTGATGCTTAGTGATTTTTCATGAACCTCGGGATCACAGTTGGGTAGTTTAATTAGTACTAAAAGTACTAATGTCAGATCTTACCAAATGGGTCATGTTTACGGATGACCATCTTGTCTTTTAGACGGTTCCTCTTCGTGTTGAAGAAGTAGCCCGTTCCTGCGGCACTCACCATCTGAACCAGGATGGTCCTGATGCACAAGGAGGTTACAGGGTTAGTACTACTCGCATAACATAACCATATCGTATGTATAGCTTTGTTATAATTGTAATAAAATAATAGCTTACTTGGATTTTGCCTTGGCCACTAAAAAAAAGTAGAGGATATAAGTATTAGTATATCAAACACGATTTTACAAATATCAATGAACAGGCTAGCAAGCTAGTAAAACACACAGGTGGTGTTTACTGTGGCTAAACTGGCTAGCAATTAGCTGTTGCCTTAAAAGAACAGGGGTATTTCTTTCTAATACAGAGCTGCCAACAACTACATGAGACACTAAATAAAGGACACCACCCATTGACTTTGGCACAGTACAACTGGTATTATTAATAAACAACAAACACAGTGATATGTATATGTTGGTCCTTCACGTTAGCTTAGTCCGTTTAATTGTAACGACTGAGCCTAGCATATGTACAATCGGTTACGTACTTAGAAACAAATAGCTTAACACTTACAATTTACAGTAGTAAGAAACATTTTTGAAGACTTTTTAAACCCTTTTTATGAGTGGTAATTAAATCATAACTGTTGGCGAAGAGAAGTCACATTGACATAGAGGTAGCAGTACATCCGGTTGAGCAAACACTTCCGGGTTTTCTTAAAGGTACAGCGCACATTTAGGAAATTGGAGTAATCTAAACCTTCACTCCACCAAAGTTATACAGCCAGACATGACACACAATTATAGATTGGGGGAGATGATTATTATAGCTTAATACGGCACAATAACCCACACAATTATTAACACAATTAACAAATTGCAAGATAGATAGATAGATAGATAGATAGATAGACAGACAGACAGACAGACAGACAGACAGATAGATAGATAGATAGATA
>JAPSES010000105.1:15122406-15141586 GCA_029822895.1 Maxillicosta whitleyi | reverse complement strand
CGCGATTAAAAAAAATATTCGCGATCACAATTTACATTAATCTAATCATGATTAATGCGTTAATATTCCCAGCCCTAATCTTAAATATAAAGACCCAAACAGCCACTGATGACACAAACCATCTGATGTAACTATTTAACACCTGTTGAGCCACTAATCCTATCAATACATGTAAATAATTAGTGTAAAATACAGTTATTCATCTTTTCATGGTTATCAGATATGACGCATTTTGATGTTCAGAGGCTCTGTAGTTACCATGGAAACACAATCATCCTCTACCACATTGACTCACCAGTAAAACCTCATAGAGTTGGATAAGGGACAGTGATGGAGACATTTGGTTTTATAGTGGGTTGGGGCAGCCATGACTCAGGAGGTAGAGCAGGTCGTTCAATAACTGAAGGGTTGGCAGTTCAAATCCCATTATGTCCTAGCAAATCCATTGTGTCCTTGGGCAAGACACGTCACCCTCCTTGCCTCCAGTGCTGGTGTTTGAATGCACATGAATGTTCGGTGGTGGACGGAGGGGCCGTCTCTGCCACAGCCACGCCCCTGTCAGTCTGCCCCAGGTCAGCTGTAGCTACAAACATAGTTTACCACCACCAGAGGGGAATGTGAGAGCGAATGAATAATGGATCAATAATGTAAAATGCTGCGGGTGTCTGGAAAAGCACTATATAAATGTGCCCGCTTGGTCCCGCCCAATGCTGCTTGCAGCTTTAATTATTATTATTATTATTATTATTATTATTAATCAACAATGTTCATAGTGTCTATGTTCTTATACTTTATTTAGTTTTCTTTTGTATCAGACACGTTATCAGTTTTTCATACCTGACATGTTTCGGGGGTAAACTTCTGTCTTCATCAGAGGCGTCACGTGAAGACAGAAGTTTACCACCGAAACATGTCAGGTATGAAAAACTGATAACGTGTCTGATACAAAAGAAAACTAAATAAAGTATTATTATTATTATTATTATATTCAGTTGTTGATATCTTTGATGAAAAAAGTCTGCTGAAAAATATGAAAAATATAATTAACTTTGATCTGTGTTTTCATGAACATCTATGTGATCTGTGAATTGAATATAGGAAAAATACATTTACACCAAAAAATGCCAAAGAAAGAGGATAATATTTAAAAATAAATAAATAAATAAATAAAAAGGTGATGAATCAGTTAAGATATGTAGTAATAGAGAAAAAAAAAGTATCACTGGGTATTTATGGGTTAATATAAACACCAAAAATAGTATATGTATGGTCACTGTAACTCACTAAAACAAACCTAGATTTTTGCCCTGTGCAATATGTTTAAGTCCATTAGTTGCATCTTTATTCTATTTCATTTACACCTTAAATTATGTTTGAAAAGCATAAACTGGAATGAAACTAATCTAATCCATGTTAAAGATTATTCCAGTACTGTACAGCCTGTGATGTCAAAACGTCTTTTGTGACTAAACACTGTTCTGAGGTTTCCATTAACTTCAACACAAGGAGGGATACAACTGAGACATAATAGGTCCACTGTGTGCTTGGATCTTATTACCTATTAACCCTCAAAGAAGTGCACCTTTTCTTCAGTTTTGTCTGTGTTTATAAGATTTTGATTTACACTTTGTGTTTATAAACTTCATAATCATTAAATGAAATACAGAAAAATACCTGCCTTTTCACTGTATAATAGAAAATACAGAGGATGATATCATAAGACATAGTGATAAATCAATTTGAAAAGGTGAAATACAGAGGAAAAATACACTTGTACCCCTTGTCTCCTCCTATTCTCCTCAATATTCCACTGAAAATGTATTGAAGTGCTGCTTACCATTCTTTCTGACTACATGTTACCTGTTTGACTGTCATCCCTGATGTTCATGGATCAATATCATTCATTCATTTAATGACATTCTCCTGATTTGTGGATCATTTACGCTTTGCTTGCATTATTGACTCAAGGAATTGATCAGTAGCCGCATCAATAAAATAATTTACATACCTGAGGGTGGAAAATTTGTTTAATCATTATCATTATTACTACAACTATGCAAATGTGGCTAATTTGTATCAAAGCTAAATTTACCTTTATACTGTTACCTATGAAGATGTAATAAAACATTTGGACCTCTTCTTGTGAAATCATTGTGATTTATTCTTGGTTAATTGATGAAGTGTAACTGAGACTCAGTATGTAATCATTACACTTGATCAAAGGAGATTACTGATGTGTATAGATAAGAATAAAAAGGGGAATTGTGTCTGAAAATACAATTATTCCAACTTTATGGGAAACAGTGAACAGTTATGCCTAATGTTTTAGTTTAGCAATTTTTATTTCCTTAAGGAAAATAAAAGAAAGACACAGAAATATAAAATTTGCTTTTACATGCTGGCAAAATGACTGCAATTCAAAGAAAATGAGTAGAAAAAATATTTGTCATTAACTCATAAAAACCAAAACATCTATCACAGACCAAACACATCTACTGATCTAAACTATGTAACACCTGTTGATCTGCTAATCCCATCAACACATGTAAATAATTGGTGTCAAATGCAGTTTCTCATCTTTTCACTCTCTGTAGACTCTGTAGCAAATGTAGAAACACCGTCATCTTCTACAACATTGATTCCCAGTAAAACTCACAGGATTTGAATAAAGAAATCGGATGGAAATGCATGGTTTATGTTTGGTTAATGACAGATTTTACTGAAAAAGTCTCAATTTCTGCAGTTTTCTCTGTTTTTGATATAATAATCCTCAACTTAAATGTGATCCTTTGTGAACAGCTACATGATCAGTGAGTTAAAAACAGGAAAATACCTGATTTATACTGGTAATGTGCAAAATGCAGAAGATAATATTATAATAATTGATGATAAATTACTTAAGAAAGGTTAAATATAGACAAAGTTTTACTTACGAACTGACAGAAAAGTAGTGCTGGGCCTTTATGGGTTAAACAAAATACTCCACTTAATTTGGCATCTGCATTACACATTTAATAGTAAATGAATTAAGTGTTAACAACTATCACTGCTGCTATCTTATGGGAATATGAGCAACAACAAAAAAATCACTGAAATACAACCATATATGACACCTGATCATGTTTTAAATAGTGTAACTCAGATTGATGTGTAATAGGAAGTAAACAGAGCAGATAGTGTGGCTTTAACTCCAAGCCCTCCTCCTCTAGTGGTGCCTATGACATCACCGCATAGCGCAGCCAATCAGAGAGCAGGACGCTGAAGCTCGAGGAGCACTCCGTGTGTTCGTGTAGCTGATGTGCATCTGCTTGTGTGTATGTGTGTGAGTGTGCGTGTGTGCGTGTCTGAATGCGAACAAGTTGATATTATTTTTAATTTTACCAACATCTTTCAATTAGGGCGTTGGAAAATAAGTCGGGCCTGCCGTGAGTGAGACATCCCCGAGAGCCGAAAGAAAGAAAAGAAGACTTCACGCAGACACTAATGAACTCGAAAATACCAAGTTTGCTACGTACAGTCTTTGGAAACAGCCCGCATCTACGCAGTTTAACCAATTCCGATATTTCGTGTTTTTTTCCCGACACTACCTAACTCTGCAGCTGCTCACCGTATAATGTTTTGCGGTTGGCAGTTTGCAGCTAACTAAGTCATATAGTCTCGTGTGCCTTTTTTTTTTTTAATTATTATTTTTCACGTACAAAATCGTTCATGTTAGCTAATGAAGTTGTAGTAACCGCCACAGACACATTAACGGTCATAAAACTAGTAAGGGAAAAGCCATAAAACTACAAAAAAATAACAACTAAAAATGCTAAAGACTCTGACGAAGAAGCTAAGAAGACACTCACTAAATGAAATACACCCCTTTCAACTCAAGGTAAGTTTGAGTGGCTTCTTTGTTACTGTGAATGTTATGTTATGTTATTATAACTGAATTTAACAGCAGTGCTTATGTATGTCAGTAGACCGATACTGGCTTAAATGACACGGTGCAGTATCGCTGAGAAGTAATGAGCTTGTTTGAGAACAGCGTGGCTTTACTTTTGTCTTGTGACTTGTTCATTTGTAGGCCAGTTGACGACGCAGCTTATACTCTGAGCCTGTAACCTTGTCTAAGAGGTTACTCTGAGTTCATTAAGCCTTTTTTTTTAACCTCTTTAGTGAAACAAAACAGCATACTGTCACTAAAGCAGCAGATACTACCAGCCCTGTGTGTGTGTTCTGATATCCAAGTAAATATTGTGTGAGGTATTTTCTGCTTCTAAGCACTCCCAACCATTCATTACCGTGTTACAGAAGGATTTTTACTCTTCATGGCTGACAGGACTTTGCCAGCTGTTTACAGGAAGAAACTTGAGATCCACATCGTTGCACAAACACATCAGCAAACATGTGGCATGTCAACAAACTCTCCCACTCACAGATGGACACTCATTGACTCATAAACTACAGTTCAGCTGTTTGTCATTTGAGAAAGGCTGTCTGGAAATACCTGAGGGTGTGTGTTCACACTAATAACTAAGTAAGAGATGATCATTTGGATGAGTGTATGGTCAAATCCATCAGTGTGTCCATGCTTTTCCCTCTATAGTTGTAATATTAGTGTGTGTGTGTGTGGGCTAGTATCAGTCGAAACTCATTTCATATGCAAAAGCTTGGGGGGGGGGAAACCAAACATTTTAATAAAAGCCTTACTGTTTAGGGGTATAACTGTCTCCGACATCTGCATCTTTCCCCCTCACTTTTCCACAACAGACTCCATGTAAGTGCTCCTCAATTGTTAGTGCCTGTTCAGTTCACATAATGCCTCTTTTTGGAGAGTAGAGGGGTGAATTGTATCCTTCATGGGTCACTAACTTGCTCCATCTACAACACTATTGTGCGTCAACCAACTGTATAGTCGCATGGCAGCCATTTTGTGCCAAAGTGTTTCCCCTCAAAGGCCTGGCTGAGGATACAGGGGAAAGTGTGCCATCCCTATTGTCTACTTTTGTTTGTGTTTGAGGCTTCGCTCAGTGGTAGGACTCCTTGTGCTAAAAGTGGTTTGTGTGATGAGAAAAGTGAATATCAAATTAGTGAGTAGGCCTTTTGCCTCGTCCTAGCTCCATGCACAAGTTCTGTAGAAGCTACACCCACTACCTCAGATACAGATACTAAAACTGTTTACAAAGGATTCCCACTGAAAAATTATGTGATCGCAACATGTAAACCAGAATTTGTGCACTTTACAGTAATGATTTCTAGTCTAGTCTAGGTGCTGGTTGCAGTAGGAATGGCACTTTGAAATGTTCAGAACTTAAGAAGCATGACTTTTAATAGATTTAATAAATCATAGTCCTACATGTTGAACACATTAAGAAGAAGAACCTAGAAGGTAAAAACAATCCATATCAATGTTACTGAGGCAGATATATCCTGACCACCAAGTTCCTGGCATTAGTGGAGTAAAAAAAAAAAAAAAAATGCTAAATTGTTTATTTTCCATGATGCAAAGTGTTTGTGGATATTTTAGACTGTCTCTGCATCATAGATACCTATGTCAAACTTAACACCCCCACTTCTTAACATGTTATCCTCAGGGTAGCATGAATTTAAAGTTACCTTCTATGGCATACAAGATGTGTTAGAGATATGCTTCCATTATTCTTTTCATTTCTATTGTCAATGTTCATTAAATTGTGTTCATTATGAGTTGGCATTGTTGTTCGGATTAAATTAACAGAGAAACTCATATTAAAAGTGGAGTCACTCACATGCATGGTTTATTGATTTTTAAGCAAAGTTGGGTTTTGTGTGATTCATAGTCACACTTTTGACTATTCCACATTTCCATTCTGACTAAATATTGGCATTGTCTTAAGCAAAGTTTGATAAGGCAGGGTTTTGACTCATTTAGAGTTATTTTTCTAAAGGGTCACACAAATAATGTCTGAAGTGTACTGCTGTGGTCACTATGGCTACATTCAGATTGTAGGAAAATGTGGTCCAAATCTGATTTTTTTTTTTTTTTTTTCAAATCGGACCCAGGCCACTTTCATATGGTCTTAAATCTGATACGTATCTGATATTTTGCAATACAACTTCAGTCTGAAAGGCCAGGTCACATTTATCTGACCTTTATGTCATTGAAATGCAACAATTCTGCGTCCTAGGAGTATTACTGATATTAGTCTCCTTTAATGTGTAATATGAACGAGCACACAAAAAAAATCTGATTTCACCCCAAAATCTGAATTGTGCATTAAGATCTGCTGTGTGAATGTGGCCTATGCTGATGGAGGCCTGAAGGATGTTACAGTATATTTGCATGACTTCTAAATCATGGCTGCTTTCACTAAACTGTTGGTAAGTTTCAGTGGAGTTTGAGCAAAAGAAATCAACCATGACCAACTCTGTTGTGTGTTTTCACGAGAGGGAGACTGGAGTGTGACAGTGTCCATGTCAGCGAGGAAGGGCAGAGCAAAGCTGATATGTGTGTGAACTGGGTGGTGTGTGTACACGGTGACATTGCCATTGATCCAGCTTAGCAAGCTGCTCAGCGATGCAGTGGACTGACAAGGATTTCATTCAACTGTTCTTGACACACAAACACACAATTCTTTGTCTCTCTTTGTGTGTATAAAGGCAGTTTTATGACTTTAATTATGCAGTCTCACTTTTTTCTTGCGTATGTGTTGTTGCTCTGAACAGACTAATGACAGATCATCTTCATTTTGGCACGTTCGTAGGAATGAACAAAAATAAGTCATGTATTGAAAATTATAGTGTATTCAATTTCATGAAACAGGAAGTAATATCTTAAAATATACTGCCATCACTATATGATTATTTATGTATTTAGAAGATAATATAAATTAATTCCACTGACATTCTGACTCCTAGAGTTTCAACATCTAAATGGAGTTCCTCAGTTCCTCAGCACTGCAACACTTTGTAAACACTTCCAGTGTACATCCTCTAAACTACTGTGGAGAGTGTTACTCTCATGGCTGCTGCCAGTCCAAATGCTCACCACATTACATCATTTGTGTCAATGAAGAAGCAAGTAGATCCAATTTAGGAAACAAGAAAATTTAGAAAAATACCATCAGTACTTCAGAGAAGTTTAAATGTGTTTTCTCACTTGTTTTCACACAGTTTGTCTTCACTGTGAATACACTGCTAATGAGAAATGTGATGTGCGTTCTGAAGGGTATATCTGTGGGCGGTCCTTGTAGAACATGTGATTTGTGCACTTTACGTACATTGTGGGTCGTATCCTTTTAATGCAATTCCTGTTTTTGAAAGGATCTTTACACAATTACACATTTTATAGCAATATAAATTCAACATCAGCTTGTGAAATCATACAATAAAAAAAGTCTGAAATTTGTCTATGGTAGTGTTTTAGATTCAGTTAAAGTGAGCAGGGGGGTATTAGGCAAAGAATGAAAATGTAAGTCACTACACTTCTTTTTTTTATATATATATTCCTTTTTACAAAAGTTTTGGTATTTTTCTTTTAGTTTTCAAATATAACCAGACAGGTACATTGAAATTTCAAATTTGTGCTCAATAATTGCAATATGACATTAACAACTTCTTTTTCCAAGCTCTTCATCTGCTAAATCAAACTGTGCAGTTTCAGAAAAACTGTGCCCTAAATGATCCTATCTGCTTGGTAATTTTTGTTTTACTTGTATATAAATCAAGCATGTGAGTGTAGTAAAAAATACACTTTTTATGTGTTGTGATAGCACAACTATTTATTTTTTTTTGTTTATTTTTTTTTTACTTTTTATTGTGTAAGTAGTAGTGCTTCCATAATTTGCACTGTGCCACATCCAGAAAGTACACTTACAAAGGTACAATCAACACTTAGCTGTATGGATTATAGTAGGAAGGCACCTGTCCAGGTTGGAGTAGTACAATCCAGGCTTAGCCACAGTATTACACAAGAGCTGCAAAAAGACAATTGGATGTTTCCTACTGAGTTTTATAGGTTTTAGGCGGTGTCATGTACATAAGGTGATGAAAAAAGTTGTGATTACAAGTACAGCGACATAATAGGATGCAGTATAGCATTGTGGGTGTTGCTGGCGCTTTCCTAAATCAGTTCACTTCACAACTAATCAAGCTTTTATGAGTCCATATCAAATCATTCAAATGTAGAGAGATTTTAAATAAAACATTTTATTTTCCCAACCTTCTTCCACATATTTTCAGGTTGCATGGTTTATATTTTGGAGCTTTTATCTTGATAGTAGCCCAACCTACAGTTAAATGTCACCAACCACTTCTACCTCATCTGACTGTAAACTGAACATCAGTTAGTGAAGTGTAATGTTTGTTGTAGCTCCTCTACCTGTCAGAAAACAGTAACTGTCATCTGTGGTTGACAGAGAAAGTTCTTTCTTTCAGCTTTTTCTTCAGGGGTCACCACAGTGAATCACATTCGCATGTATTTGTCACAGGTTTTTACGTCGGATGCCCTTCCTGACACAACCCTCTGTATTTATCCGGGCTTGGGACCTGCACAATGGGACACTGCCCCCTTGTGGCTACATTCTTTGTTCCTCACACAACTTGTGCTGAATAAAATTGGCTCTACATGGTGTTTCTTACAAAGATTCCTCACATTCTAGTATCATGTATGTGTGATAAAGCAAACTGATAGCTCATAATTTTAATGTGTTTTTTTTTCTGTATGTGTTCTTACACTGTAGAAACCCCTCACTACTTCAAGGAGTGATATTTTGCTTTTTAAAAATGGAATTATGCTTTTTAAAACATTTCCCTCCTGGTCTACATAAACTGTAAATACTCTGCTTAGATCTGAATTCTTCATTAATTCAACTCCACAGGTTCATCTTCAATACTATTTCTGAGTAATGACACCAGAAAGGTGGTTTGGAGCGCTGGCCCTTTAAATGCACATGAGATACTTCACACCCCACCCCCTTCAGTTATTAGCTGTATTGCTCAGTCCTGTTCAACAACTGAACATTTTAGATAATTGACTCAAAGTTTGCACATATTTTCAGTTTTTACTACAACCGCTGCTGCTGCTAAACATTTATGTCGTACTCTGACAAATGATCCTCTGAAGTTTTGACCTTATATGTGCAAATGTTGTGCAATAACTAGTTATAAAACATAACACATTAAGCAGGAATTAAAACAGGTTGTAGAAATCCACTGGATTTTTGCCAAAATGAATATAACTTTGCAGCACCTGGATGGTTCAAATTCAAACTTTATGAACTATTAGGGTCCAAATACACAAATGAATTAACCAAAGACGAATGAAAGCGGGTTTAGATAAATATGAGCCCTTTAAACTAAACCTGCACAACATTATACAGTCAGGGAAAGCACTTTTAAATATGAGTGCTGTATATGGTCTCAGTCTGCTCTACCACACCCACACTGTATTTGAATGGTTGAATGGTTTATGATTTGTTTACATGGATCTTCTTTACATAAGTAATGCGCCTTCACATAGCACATTAACTATTTCAGTGGTGGTAAGTCTTATAGAGATAATAGTTTATCTGTGTGCTGTTGAACTGAGGGAGTCACTGAACAGACAGGCCTACTTTGTGTGAAGCTCTGGAACACCCTCAGGTTTACTAAGCTGTGAGCCGTACTTCATTACTGCATGTGTCAGTGTGGAAATCTGAGGCTCGCAATTACAGCATGTTGTGACAAAAGCTGAAACATTTTACAAGCCTGCTAGATGAGACATCAGGCCATATCCTACACGTGAGCTACACATGTTCTGCATTTGTGTTGTTCTGTGGATCCATCAACAACAGCCTTTGAGGACTACCCTAAGGGGAAGTAAGGCTTAATCCTTAATGTCAGGCTATATATGATTAGTCTTTGGAGAAACACTACACTTCCAGAACTGAAAGGCACACATGTTTAAGATGTTGTCTCTGTTGCTTTAGTGGTTTGAGTATCTGGGAAAATCAGCAGACTGTTGATTCCACTGAGCATAAATGCAGATTTCAACACCTCGGAATGAAGTCATTTGTCCTTAGAGTGCAATGAAGACATAAAGTTTATGCACCACCAGCATCTCTTCATTCTTAGTATCCTGCAGCAGTAACTTTAATAGGACTTCAGCTGTTTCATGGATGCTGCCCTACTATATTTCATTGGTGTGTAGTGTATAGTGAAGCTGAAGCCTATCCTCCTGCCAAAATACATTTCCTTCCCACAGTTATTCCTTGGTGTAATTTTCCTATTGGAATTCATGAAGTGACACTGTTTAAGCTTGAGACTCCATGCTAGGGTTGCCAAAATTATTTTCTCTCTGGGACGGTTGGTTGAGACTCTGTCCCACCATTCGTGTAAATTTAAGAAAAGATGAACTTGTGCTAATATCCTGAACAGTGTCAGTGCTGGTGAAATATAGTATTAGGCCATATCCTGTTGTGTGCTGTTTGTGACCTTGTTGATTTGTGCACGTGTTGTTTATCAATCTATAGAATTACACAGTGGAATTCACACTTAAAATGAATTGAATAGTGTCTGCTCTGATTGGGCTTAGAGGCCCTGGATCCTTTCTCCCTTTCCCCTCTTTTTTTGAAGAGCTTCAGAAAGAAGAGGAGGTGTGTGTGTATTACAGAGTAGAAGGGAGGACACGGCCAGTGTTCGTGTGTGTGTGTGTGTGTGTGTGTGTGCGTGCGTGTGTGTGCCTACACACACAAGCACAGATGGCAGCTGCTCAGTGAGGCCTCAGAGTGGTAATTACTGAGTGTGAGGCGCATTACTTAACTCTTAGCGTTGCAGTCTGCAGGGTATCTGTATTGTTGCTGCTGCTGTAGATGAGGAATTGATTTTAGTGACAAATGAAGATTGTGGGAATGGAAGGTTGGCAGTGCTATAGTCCAATAATCTTACCTTTTGATTTGAAGCATGTTCAATATGTCATGTTGCTGCAGAAGTGATTACATATTTGTAATAAGATGAGTGTGTTTTAATTTTGAATGAATTGTCTGCAGGTCTGTCTGTGCTATGAATTACTATACAAAGTTAATACTTGCCCACATTGTGGGCTCCTTTAAGATCCCTATTATATAGTCATGATAAATGATGTAATAAACTTTTAAGTAGGTCAGTGAGCAAGCTAAACTTTCACTTTTGCTCAACTCAGGATAGTTTATGTTGTTATTTAGGATGTAATAACATTTAATCTTAAATAAAAAAAAATATATCAATAGAAGTGGACTTCTCTGTACTAATCCTTACGTAATCGTTAACATGCTGGTGTTACCATATGGCATATTTGACCTACAGTATGAGTTCTATCCTTCTCCAGATTTCTTATCACGGTAGTGGAGAGGGAGGGGAGAGTGATGACTCAGAAGGGGAGAACCAGGAGCTTGCACAGATTGACAGAGGTATGTGCCCTTTGCCAAACATATTATTTATACAGATATTTTCATGAGATATTGTTATTACACAGTCTTATATGCAGATGCTTTCAATTCAACGTGTGATGCCTTCATATACAGGAGCATTGACGACCTTCTGTAACCACTTTTTCCTTTGACTCGTCCTGTTTATTGACTCTTATATAGAGAGACGGAGAAATTGTGCCCTCACACCCTTGGCCACCAGCCAGCAACACAATCAAGGTCCCCTCTCTCCAGCACGGTTACGACGCCTTCGCCTCCTTCTAGATGCCAATCTGGATCGTCACTCTTCAGAGGAAGAGCTTGAGAGAATCAGCTGTGGTGACAACAGGAAGTGGGTGTCTGCATTTCCACAGCGCCATAGCGATCACCACAGCAGTGCCTCCAGTGATGAGGAAGTGCGGGACCTCTGTGGCTGTGGGTCACCGGCTGCCTCTAATAGGGCATTGGTCGAGTCAGGTGCCTGCTTGGCCGCCTCCCCCAGCCCTGTTCTTTTCAGTTCCAGTCCACCACGAAGTCTCAAGCCACCGTCCATGCGTTTTCAACTCCAGGTTGTGCAGCCAGTGACACGGCCAATCATTCTTACCCACTTTGACCAGTCAGCACCTTACCGGAAGTATCGGCACAGCTATGGGGGGGAGCCTGGGAGGCCCAGTCTGGATTTGGAGAAAATGCAACAGGTTAGTTCACCACCAATTATGGCTAGACTTGAGAGGAGCGTGGAACGATAACAGTAAACTTAATGAAACACTTAGTAAGTAATGAATGATGAAGTATAAGTACAATTATTGGACCAATTATTGTCACTTCTCAGGAGGATATTTAGTTTGTTATTTCAGTGTTATATGAATGACTCAGGATTGACAATAAGCCACTTCAACATGCCAACCATAGGATTATACGTCTCTTCTTTCTTATCTGTATTTGTCTGCACAGAAGCACAAAAGATCAAATACTTATTCAGATTAGAGAATGAATTCAAATATAACAAAACAAAGTTTTCCTTTCATTCCAAGATCAGTTCATTTACAAGTTTAAAGAGGGTTTTGGGGTCCTTAACTTAAAAATTATACAATGCAATAATAAATATGTGCCTTAAAGGGTTATGATTTTGAAAGGTCTTGAAATTGTACTGGATTATGAGGTTAGAGTTGATGTCAGTGCTGTTGTTACATGTTTTAGGGGGAATTTTGTACTGACCTCACTGTAAACTACAAATGAAACCAACTACGAAAACCACATCCTGGTCTAGACCTCTACCCATGAAAAAGCAACAATTTCTATCACTAACTAGATAAAATGATTTCTGTTGAATATATTTATTGTATTTGGTCTTTGTAAGGCTAAGTGCAAATTACATAGCCCTCTGAAAATGACACTTGATACATATTAAATGAGAAAATTCTTGAAATGGAATTGAATTGGATGTAAAAAGTAAGCCCCCAGCATGACCCACTCTGTTCTAAAAAAAAAAAAACTGGTTTGACTTGCATTAATAACTGTCTTAAATTCAAACTGTTGGACCATCCAGAAATCCTGTGATATTACAGTGTTCACAGAGACTACTTTATCTCTTATAATTCTAACGTTAACATTCTGAAGTAAATTGTTTAAGTGAAAATACAGTTATAAGCATGTATATTAAGTCAGCCACTGCTTTTGACTGAGAATGTTAAACCCACCAAACAGCAGATGAGCCTTATGCTACCCATTGAAGAATGCAAACAGTTATGTTGAACTGAGGATTTGGTCCAAAAATACAATGATGTCCCAGCAGTCTACCCAGCTACCCACCACACACGCACATGGCTACACAAATGTGCACGCTTGCACAAGCAAACAAAGTCCTCCCTTTCCATAGCCGGCCGCGCGCCACTACGGTGGTCTGGCTGGAGAGGGATGAAGGCGAGGGAGGCACGGACGGCAGATGTCCGCTCTCGTTTCTCACAAAGGCTGGTGAGCAAGGGGAAACGATAAAGGGGTGGAGGCAGAAGGAGAGGATTAAATAAACAACAGAAAAATGACAGCCACTAATGAGCCATGGAGAAGCTGGTCCACTAATCATTAAAAATCCAATAGACTTGTTGGCCCACACTGTATTGGTAAAGGGTGTGTATGTGTCTGTGTGTGTCTGTGTATACATGTGAGACTGTGTGCTTGCAGGGACAGAACCTGCAGGTTTCAGGGGTCCATATGTCCATGGGGTTTTTAGAGGGAAAGAACAGATGATGAGAGACAGCGGGCAGCAATGACAGGGGTGAGAAGAAAAAAAGAGGAAGAGTCATGTGTGTGAGCACATGAGTGTGTGTGGGTCTGGGGTACGCGTCTATCATCCTGCCTGTCTTTTTGTATCTGTGTGTACATCCTCCTGTCTGCTGTGAGTTTGTTGCCGTATCAGTGTGTGTATCTGTATGTGTGTGAGTGTGTGTGCACAGTCACACTCAGTCAAGTGGAATGGGAGGTGCTGCAGGGAATACAATAGGGGGCCTACAGAGGTAGCTAGCAGACACAGCTCCAGTCTCCCATTAACCCTTTAACCAGAGACCTTCCAGTCACTAATCCTGTCTCAACTGGGACACCATCACCTCAGTTATTATTTCACAGCCTCTTTTTTGAAAGTCTCAGCTCAGTCTCAGACAACAGAATATGGCTGAGTTTTCTTTTTAAACTTCTCAAGTGTACCCAGCATGAGCCACAGCCTCAGGCATAAGTTTATTTTTCTCATAATTTCCTTAAAGGAAGGGTTAAAAGGTCAGTGGGTTGTTTTCTTTTCGTCTCCGATAATCCTTCATGCATGCTAATCCATGTCCAATTGCTCAGATGTGGCGGTGTCATTGTTTGTTAGCTTGATCATCATTGAAGAACAACAGTTTGTGTGGCAGATGTCTGCTTTGCTGGGCATTTGGGAAAAAAATGATGAACCTCAAAGCAAATGATGCAATACAGAATTGAAAAAAAAAAAACCCAAAAAATTAAACTGTTTAGTGGGTAGCAGCAGTATTCTCAATAACCTGCATAGTTGACAACATTTTCCAAGCATAACATAATTTTCTTCATTTAGTTGTCAGTTTACTTTCATTTAACTGTAATCATAAAATCTGTTCAGACACATCTGATCTGTCATAATAAACAGAAGTGTTTATGTTTCAGTGGTTAGTTTTAACAACTATGACTATAAATATTGAACCATAAAAAAAAACAGTAGAGCTAGTTAAAAAAAAACATCTAAGACACCACCATCATATTCTGTACTCAAATTCAACACGCTCAACCAAACTTTACCATATTTAGCTCTTGTGTTCATGGGAAAACTACACAGGACTAAACAGTTCAGTGGGTGGCAAGTCATGACCTGTTGGACATCACTCATGTGTATCTATAGATCTAGTGGGTGGATGATGTTGGTGCTTCAGGTAGAATAATTCACAAGGAATAGGTTAAAATAAGAAAAATAATAAACTCATCAGCACTTACTGTAACCAATGTAGCGTAAATTTGTTAATAATGAGCTCTTAAAAGATTTGCACAGATGATATTAATCTGCCTTTATGGTGCATAATGAGTAATCACATTTTTGATAATTGCTCAAATCTGAGTCATTCACATACAAAAGCGTGACTGTAGTGCGACTGATAAGGCAGATAAGGGTTGGCAGGAGGTGAACAAGAAGGCAAGTGCGCACCAGCTCTCCTACATCACAACAGCAGGAGTCTTGTGTTTCCATTCTTTCCTGCGCTCCCTTCCCCCTTAGAAGCTAGCCGCCCAACCAGAGACAATTCCATGATTGTGTGGTCCCTCCACCCCCACTGTTTTTTTGAGAATAGTGAAGCTGCGTGGATATGGAGGGGAGTGGGAGACAGGATATTGCATAAGCTTCATTGACTGGCTGTTTAGATTAGTGAGACAGCTGGATTTGCCTCACTCCCTCTGCCATCATGACTCAGTGTTAATTGGCTGCTAGTGCCAGTTCTGTCACGTCACATCTTTTACTCTTTTAATACAAAAAAAAAATACATAAATAACCGGGGCCATTGATGGTCCAATATTAGATGTTTTCAGAATGCATTTGTTCAGTTCCTTGTTTGGGTCTATTGACTGTACAGAGACAAAGAGGGAGTGTTTATACAAGCATGTGACTTTTTTCACAGTTTAAGGATTGTCGTCGGAAATGACAGAAGCTGCCACAGAAGTTTTCTCATCCAAAAGTGTATGCTTGTCCATAGCTGTCATTGTGTATTGTTGTTCTTCACAGAAAATGCTGCTGAAGAAGAACTGCGGAGGAAAAACACGGACTATAAAGATTCGGGTGAGTTTGCTTTTTCTTATTTGTTTCTTTCAGCAAAGTGACAAATACTGTAAAGACATACAGTATATTAAAAATCCCTGCTTTCCTGAAGGTGCACGCTCCTCCTAGTAGTGGTATTAATTTAATGCACACACAGCCTTTCCCTTTATGCAGAGGTATAACGGGCAGTTCAGATCAGGGTGTCCATTAACAGCAGTGATAAGGTTGCAAGGTTGTTCAGCCCCCACGAACAGCCTAGCCTGTCTCGTAGCCAGCACCTTGATGTCCATCCAAATACACACTGGGACAGCATCTGGCCACAGCTTTTGTTCCCATGCTCCACTAGCAACAGAGACATGCCTGAGAAAATCTGATAGCGTGGTCAGACTCTTTTAGCAAACAGCACCGATATGTTCACTATAGTGATACCTAAGCCAGAGAAACTAGAACATAATGTGATATTTCTACCCCAGGTTGTCATGTTTGATCCCTTGATCTCACTCCATTACCATTATCAGCCCAGCTTTCCACTTGTCCCATTAGCGGTCCTAGAAGTGTACATTTACTAGCCTCAATAGCTTTGGAAACTCTGGGGTATTTTCCCAAGATTGCATCTCGGCTGATCTTCCTGTAAAGTGGCTCCCAAACAAACATAACTAATAACCATCCACCAAGTCAAGCCCACAACTATGTATGGGGTTGGTTCGGTTTTATTTGTAGTGGGTAAGGTAAGCATGCTGGAGAGTGGACAGGAACAAGCCTGGGCATCTTGGCACAGAACAGGATACTCCAGAAGGATGCACAGTGTGGTGAGAAAAGTGACGTTATTATCACGTTGTGTGGGATAGTGTCGGTGAAACCATATCACACACTTGTTTATGTACACACACATACACCAACTGTAACAACATTTAGTCCACTCTATAGGTCTACACAAGCTGTACAAATATGCAGGAAAAAAAAAACTGTGGGTAATCTTTGCAAAGTGGTTAAGGGAAGAGCAAGTGATGAGAGATGAGGAGGAGGAATAAGAGGAGGAGTGTTGTGCGGTTCCCTTGTGGTGTATTTCCAGGGATGAAGTCATTTTCCATTTATAGCCTGGCCGGCTGCTGTCTGTTTAGCTCCGCTGATACATAGAGATATCGCTCATTATCCTCTGTTCTCACTGGTGTAGTCGGTAGTGTTGTTGTCCCTGTCAGTGACGTCTGCAGGCTTTGGGTATGTTCCAGTTCATAGATTTTCTTGAAGAGAGTGCACAGCAAGACTTTGGATTGATGGAGGCTTGTGCACCTCCGTCCCGCTGACTTTCTTTGGCCTTTGTGATCCACTCCACTTCTCTTTTTCTCTTACACTCGCCTTTCTGTTCCCTACCTCGCCCCTTCTTTCCCCACTCTTTTATCTGTCAACCCTCGGTTTCCTGGCCAGGGTCCAGAAGAGACACTGGATCCTGACCCGGGGCCCTGGCTTTGAGGCTGGATTCAAGCATTCAAGCATGGGAGTTGTTATGGGGTTGAGGAGGTCGGTGGCAGTGGTAGGGTATGTGGGTTTATGTGTGTGTGGTTTGGGAAGGGTAGGGGGGGGGGGTGCATGTGGAAGCAGTAGGAAAACACAGCTTTGGCTGCTGTTGCTGAGGCCTGCCCCTCCAGGGGTTGGAGGTGAATAGGAGAGAGGGGTGATGAGAGCTTCCCATGCTGGAGCAGGCAAGAGTGATGGCGTCTGGTTTCAGTCACGCTAAAGAATGGGTGGAGTGGAGGGCGAAGATTGATTGAGGTGAGGGAAATGATGCAGATATGGAGTGAATGGAAGGAAAACTAAATGTAGAGAAAATGCTAAACCCCCTTTTTTCTTCCTTCACACTGGCTACAGTAGACCCAAGACTGGAGACATTATGTTCTAGGATTGTCCATTCATGTCCCTTCCCTTATAACTGTGATAACCCAGCGGGCAGTTTATTCCAAATTTGGGTCCGACATTCACTTACACTTGACAATGAATTGATTAGAACCTGATGATGAAAAGTCACTTCACAAAACTTTTTAGCCCATTTACTCAATTATTCATCTGTGAATTATTTTGCATAGACAGGACTAAATTATGGAACAATGACATTCTGTATCCAAAAGGTCAAAGGTCATCTTCAGTCTATGACATTATGATGTTGAACAGGAACACTTTTCATTCCATTATTTAATGCTATAATTTTATTTTGAGCCATGAAGCATTAATATTTTAGAATCTGTCTTTGTGTTCCAAAATCAGTTTTGCTGGCAAATCATGTGCACACATATAAAGGAATCTGTGTGGACAGACATGAATATACTACAACAGTTCAGCTATAACTTGACAAATTGGAAGAGTCATTCAACCACAAGGCTGTAATTCTAGTTTGATTTACTACATGTCTTGGCAGTGATGCAGAGAAAAGTTTGGTACTAGCATTGGCACAAGTATGCGTTGAATGAAACATACAGCATTGTGGTAATATTTAACTTAATATTGGTTATAAAGATGACTGCAACCTGTAAACTAAGCCAGGGGTTCCCGACCTTTTCAACTCAATGCCCAGAAGACCAGTTTGATGTCTCCCTGGGATGCATGTTTATTCAAATACATATTTACTGCACTTTGCTAACTAAGACAAAAAGAATGATGGAATAAAAACAATGGTGGTAGGAGTTCCTCAGGATAAAAAAACAAAACAAAAGGTAAACATAAAACAAAAGAATCATGTGACAAACCTGCAAAATAAGGACTGTTGCAAAACAATCATCAATGTTCAAAAAGTAAATAGTGCAAAACCAACAGCCAGAAACAAGTCAGAGGAGCTCTGACACAAGAATAATAATAGTCATGTAAACATGTTTTGAAATGTGTTGGCATCCCTACAGGTAATACAAAACTTGTATTTCTGTTTCTTGGACTTGTTGCTGGCTGTTGTGGTTTGCACTGCTTACTTTTTGAACATTGATTATTGATTTTATTTTATTTTTTTTTTTAGCACCAGTCTTTTTTTGCCCTTTTGTTTTTCAGTGTCAAAATGTTGCAGCCAAAAAAGATACTGACAATGTTCACTTCTAATACTGACAAATAATATCAGGCATCCAACAGAACAGAATGTAACATGTTTTTGTTGATCTGGACATGTACATTTAAAGGGTGCATATTTATCTAAACTCACTATTATTATTCTTTGGTTAATTTATTTTTGTATTTGGACCCTAATAGTTCATAAAGTTTGAAATTGAACCCCCCAGGTGCTGCAAAGATATCTTTCTATTAATTTTGGCAAAAATCTAATTGATTTCTACAACCTGTTCTAATTCCTGCTTAATTTGTTGCATCTATAACTAGTCACATCACGGCATTTGCACATATAAGGTCAAGACTTCCAACACCAGTGGTTGTAAAAGCTGAAAATATGTCCAAACTTTGAGCTGATTACCTAAAATGTTCAGTTGTTGGTTGAACAGGACAGAGCAGCACAGACAAC
>JAPSES010000105.1:15105599-15118081 GCA_029822895.1 Maxillicosta whitleyi | reverse complement strand
TTTTCCACTCCATGGTACCGGCTCTACTCTACTCGACTCTACACGGCTCTTTCGCTTTTCCATTACAAAAAAGGACCCTGAAATCTGGGACTCGATACTAGTTTTTTAGTTCCACCTCAGCCGAAGTTCCAAAATATTGGGAACGACACCAAAACATGACATCAAACACTGACTGGTCAGACAGTTTTCTCTGTGACCCACGATTTACAAAGATCAGACGCGGAAGTAGACAGTGAATGGACAGTAGACAGATTAGTATCTTAAACTACTGAGCATCAGAAAATTCCATGTCATTTGATATAAAATTAAGTATCTACAGCTGTTTTTCAATCTTGGAGGCTGGGACCCCATGTGGGGTCGCCTGAAATTTCAAGTAATTGATTAAAAAATAAATACAATTTAATAATAAAAATTTGATGAATTGACAATCACATTAAACAAAAGACATGACAAACTGAAGCTGAAACAGAAGCACTGTGGTTTTGTTTATCTGTCAAATGTTCACTGTGGTCAGTTCCAGGTGCTGGAGCTCTTTCATAATTCATAGTTTAGTTATTGTTTGTTCAGTTTTAATTCTCATCCTTGTAAATACAAACTGGACTGACTGTTCATATCCTGAAGGAAAATCTAATTCTCACTTTGTGCTTTAATCTGAACCATGTTTTTCTGCCTCTGTCCATAATAATATACATTATATAGAATAAAAGAGTCTAAAATTAATGTTTCTTTGCTACATAGTATAGAAAACTATTACATGATCTAATACAAGTTCAATTTTAGCAAAAACAAGTCTCTATTTTCAATGTCTGGGGTCGCCAGAAATTTCTGATGAAAATGTGGTCATGAGCCTAAAAAGGTTGGAACCACAGGTCTACAAAGTAAATCTCATTGATGTCACAGCATAAAGAGACACTGATATTTAAAACAACCTCAAGCTTGTTTGTTGTTAAACTGCTTTGGAAAATGCCAGAAATAAAAAAAAAACTACATTGTATAATGCAATTTCCTTTTCGTCAAAATAGAAAATTAGACTAAAGACGTCTAAATTTGAAACAAGTATCAAAGTCAAGACACTGCTAAAAGTTATAAAAGTTATTAAAAACATTTACATGATGCTCAGGAACTACAGTCTAGTCATTTCTTTACTAAACTGTACTTCACATTAATAATACATTACATTAATATAATAAATTCAGAAGTTAACTTCATCTTGCCTCCGTTCAGACAGGTTTTCATGCACTATTCTGTTTTAGTGAAATCTGTTTTGTGTGTGTGCGCTCATTCATATTATACATCAAATGCAACTTCTATCAGTTTTGAGTATGACCTGAATACGACCCTCAAGTGACCCGCTTGTGCAAAAGAGGTCCTGATGCAATATGTGACCACGCAGGCACACACTGTGTTTACAAAAGTAAATATGTCTTTTTTACAGCTCCTCCTTCTGGGACGCAGAATTGTGATTTTTGTTGCATTTCAATTAAAGGTCAGATAAACGTGACCTGACCGTTCGGACTGAAGTTGCATGACAAAATATCAGATGCGTATCAGATATGGGACTACGTATGAAAGTAGCCTGAGTCAGATTTGTGCCGTTGAAACTCTTTGACAGAACAGATACAGGTCACATATGGATAAAAAAAAAAATCTGATTTGGGTCACATTAGCCTGCCGTCTGAACGCAGCCCTTATGTTCTTGGCTCAGTGCCAACAGAAGCTTTGAGTGGGTGGGCAAACTTCCTATTTGGTACCAGGTTGATTGTTCCTGACATAAGTATTGAAACAGGTCATAGTACAGGATGTTATCTATGAGGTCTTTTGCGTCAGTCAATTATAGCTAGAGCGGAGTAAATGTTGAAAATGTTCAGCTGTACCTGTTGGAGGAAGCCGGCTCAGGTGGAACCGCCGCCCCTTCATCAGAGCTACAACGCAAATGAGCACGAATATTAGTAACATCATCTTCTGTGGGTGTGATGACCCATGTGAAAGGACGGAGGACCTGTGTTGGAGGCAACGACGACCGCTTTACATCAGTGATTAGCAAGTCACAGTCTCCGAACATCACAGCCCAGAACACAAGCCTGTTTACGCCAGATCATACACGGAGAAACGCTTTGTGTGTGTGCGAGGCAGCTCTGACGTCAGAACTGGGCTGGGTGTGAACGAGGCCGAGGTAGTAGCGAACATCAGAGAAAACCAGTGGCTGGAAAACTAAACCTTCAAGTGGTTTGCCATTTATGTATGCCATTTATGTACACAATTTAATTACACATTTATATAACAAAATACATTTCTTGACTTTGTGTTTTGAGAAACGACAACAAGACAGTATGGCAGAATACCAACACAACAGCGCTGAGTGGGATTTCACAGAATGAGGGATCCTGCTCTAGGTAAACACACACCAAGAGCTGATTCGCTCATTCAGGCAATCCTGTTAAAAAGAGAACTTTGAGAGGGTTGGACAATGTGTGTGTGTCGGTGTAGACACGGGCACACACTTCACTTAGCTTGAGTCATTATCAGCTTGCGTTTCATCCAGTAAGCCATCCAAGTGTCCAGATGGTCAGAAAAGCTGCTTCAATGCTCTCCCTCTTTTCTCCCTCCCTGCTACGCATTCTCCTTTGGAGAAAAAAAAAAAAAAGGTTATGCCAGCGATCGACTGGAGCCAAATAGGGGTGGGATACAGATTGGATGTCAGGTGGATTTAACTGCACGAGGAGCAGCCAAAGAGCAGAAAGCTGAATTCAGATCAGTTAAAGCTCCTGCTCTGTCCCTTTCTATTTTCTACTTGGATGATGTAGAAGTCTGCCCGTTCAAATAAAAGGACTAAATTCAAGTGCTACCCATCTCTGCTAAGAAAAAGAGCCAGCAGGCTGACTGCCAACGGCAAATGGGGGGGGGGGGGCAGTACTCCAGCTTTGTCAATTTAAGTGAATTGGAATGGTGTGTTTTTTGTTTATCAGTCTGCAAATATTCCCAAAAGCTGAAGCGGCAGCATTATTATTCTAACAGTGAGAGGGTTTAGACCGTTTTGTTGTGGTTTTTTTTCTGGTGTCCCACTTTCTTCCGAAGGCCAACCACACACTGGGGCTGCTGAAGGTTAGTGGATGGAGCTGAGGAGACTGGAGGCTTTGTGTCGCAGGTATTATCTGCAGCATAAAAGCCGGTGGAGTGGAGACAGAGCAGCTCTCCGGTGTTTTCGTCTCAGTAGCCGTACTTGTCGTTTAGGTGTGTGCGTCCATCGCCGGTCTGACCTGTGAGGGGACGGAAAAGGATACGTGTTCAAATACCAGCTCCAAATTGAACAAATATGCAGGCAAAATATCTGCACTTAATTCTAAAATGCCACAAAAAACTAAATATATATCCCCGATGACGTACAGTTCCCAAAATGCTCGCTTGCATGTAATCATCAAACCAATCACATTCTTGAAAAAGGACAGAACACAATTAGCTCCAACCCTGAATACAGCCCTGCTTTGGCAGCCATTTCAAAGTTTATTTCATTCCAGATTATCTTATCATTTTTAAGCGACTTTGATCTGCTTTCCTTGGTGCACAATGAAAATGTCGCTGCAATTTCTGCTGCACAAATGGACCATGAAAGCCTGTTTACTTCCTTTCATCATGTCCTCTTGAGCAAAAAAAAAAAAAAAAAAATAAATATTTTCCCTTCGTTCCTGTGCTTCAGGAGCAAGTAAGTCTTGTCAGTGTCAACAAGTGTTTGTCAAGACATATAGAGGGTTATTAGGCAGAAACGCTGCTGTGTCGAGTTGTAATCAAACGTCCATCAGGGTTCATACACATTTTTCAAGGTCGAATTCAATCACTGGGTTGAAATGCATATCTATAGGAATATATATACTAAAGATTATCTTTATGTCATGTTCTCTTTATATCACAGTGATGTACATCGTATTATGCTAAAAACATTTTAAAATGATGGTTCACAATAGCAAATAGTTTAGAAATTAAAGGAGAACATAAAGTTTTATCCCAAAACAAAAGAGAAGCTACTTGACGTTCTTTGGACACACTCGCACCGAGACAAAGATTAAGATGAAAATGTACCTGGAGTCGACCTGAAAACACCTGGGAATTTTATTTTTGATTTTTCAGAGTGTATCACCTCTGTAACTAGCTTTGGCTTACCATCTAACCTGGCAGAGTTAAAAGAGTGATATTTCGCTTTTTTTTTTTTTTAAATGGAATTAAAGAATACATTTCCCCATGTTCTACATAAACTATAAACGCTCTGTTTGGGTCTGAATTCTTCATTAATTCAACTCCACAGGTTCATCTTTAACCCCTCCGAGTAACGACACCATAAAGGTCATTTTGAGTGCTGGCCCTTTAAATACATGCGCCCTTCAGGCCCCGCCCCCTCCAGGTCGTTGGCTGTGCTGCTCTGTCCTATTCAACCAACAACTGAACATTTTAGGTAATCAGGTCAAAGTTTGGACACATTTTCAGTTTTTACTACAACCACTGCTGCTGATGAACAATTGTGGTACTCAGAGAAATGTTCGTCTGAAGTCTTGACCTTATATGTGCAACATGTCATGATGTAACTAGTTATAGACGTAACAAATTAAGCAGAAATTACAACAGGTTGTAGAAATCCACTTGATTTTTTTGTCAAAATGAATGTAAACATAACTTTGCAGCACCTGGAGGGATCAAATTAAAATTTTATGAACTATTAGGGTCCAAATGCACAAATAAATGCACCAAAGACTAAAATAAAAGTGGGTTTAGCAAAATATGAGCCATTTAATATGAACAATAGCAAAATAACATCACAGAGTTAGAATTACAAGCACTTTCAAGCACTTAAAATATAATTCAAGCACTTTTCCGACCTTGAAAACAAAATACTGGAATTCAAACATTTTCAAGGATTTTCAAGCAGCCGTACAAAGTGTTTTGGTGGAAGCTGAACCTGGTGAAAAGATGTGCCACTTATTCCAAAAGAAACATAATATAAACAGGCCCATCAGTATGGTGACTTACCTGAAGGAGGAACCCACACGCAGTAATCTGGATCGTCCTCTGGGTACTGTCCTGAGAGCTGCACTGGTGGCTGTGGAAATGCACAGTGGAGATATTTAATCAGTGTCACACCTTTGTCAATTAAATATTCATCTGTGTGTGTGTGTGTGTGTGTGTGTGTGGGGGGGGGGGGGGTCATACCCTGCTTGGGCCCATGACTTTCTTTTTCTTTCTGGGGCTGGGCTCTTCGTCACCTCCTGGTTTGGAGCCTGTTGAGATGGAAGGGTTCAGAATTTGTAAAGAAGAGTGTGGTAGCAGAGGTGGATGTGGAAAAATACTGACCCAACACTCACCTGGACTGGACGGAGCCGGGCCTTTACTGCCTCTGTGTTGGTGAACTGACTCTGCTGCTTCTGCAGAATCCTCAGCCCTCCTCTGTGTGTGGTTTTGCTCTGAAAAGGAGTCATAAAACACAGACAAATAGTAAAGGATATACAGAAATATAACAATAATAGTTTTTAACTTTGCAGACGTCATAGATTTGCAACAGATCAGTGATTAGTTGTCTATTCTTAATTGATTTTAATGATTAATCTAAAGGGAAAAAGTTAGCTAAAGCTTATTAAGTGTCACTATTTCCTCATTTCTTTCCTTTTAGCCAATAGAATTTATATCTATCTTATGGAACAAACATACTTCAGGACGTCATTGGAAAACACTGACTGATGTTTTCCACTATTTACTGACAAAAACAAACTCAATTAATCCACAAATATTGGACATTAATTTTCAATAAAATTAAAACTTGTTTGTGGCCCTATTTGTACTGCGTGACTTTAAACCATGATGTGTACACCTACAGATTCATGCTTTCCATATTTCTAGATATTGTACCACTATAAAAACAACTTGACATCCACGTGGTCATACACAGCTGCAGCTCTGCTGCCACCCAGTGGTACAACGAGGAATTTATTTATGTGGACACACAAAACTGGCATATAGATTAAATATGTGATTGTTCCCCTGTGAAGGCCTTTCTCTTTCAGGTCTATCTCTTTCCGGTGACCTCTCACCTTTCGGTTTGTGCCTCTGTGCTGGCTCCTCTCTTCGTGGCCCTGACTGCGGTCCCTGTTGGGATGTGGATGCACTGGAATCCTCAGAGTCAGCGTTCGACTCAGCAATATTTGCAGCTCCTCTATCATCATTATCCTTGTTTTTCTCTGTTTCCTTCTCTTCCTCCTCCTCCTCCTCTTCCTCCTCCTCTTCTCCACCAGGAGGAAGTTCTTTCATGTTGAAGAGCTCTGCGGGCAAGTTAGGGCGCTTTGGAGGCAACTTCTAATGAGTGGAAAAATACATCAGCAGCAGAGAAAAGACAAGCTGAGCGAAAGAGACAGAATGTGATTTTGTAAATGAATTAAAGTGTGTGATTATCAGACTGAAGATCCAACACGTACCCCAATAGTACCAGTCTTCAGCTTGAACTTACTGCCTCCCTTCATGGCTCCAAACAGTGGCAGTGTTTTCTTAGGCTTCTCTGCATCTGAGCTGTTAACAAGACATTAAAAATATACACTAGTTCGTTTAGAATGTATGGAATATCACAGAATATCCAGTCAAAGAGGATGATTGTTTTTCTGTGTCATACCTGGGCATAAGCGAGGGCATCTGGGCGGGCCGTGTGAGTTCAACCAGTCTGCGGAGCCTCAGGGCGTCCTTGCGTAAGTCGGCTACATGCACATGCAGCTTCCTGCGTTCCACCGCGTCCATTGCCGCTTCACTTCGCACTGCAGTCATGAAGGCGTCCAGGGGGTCCTCAGTGGAAGAGCCCGAAGAATCTGAGGGACACAGAGGTGGTGGGTGAGAACTAAGGTGGGAACACACTGAAGAGAAACCATTGCAAAAACATACACCCAAAGATAATCGATCTGATGACTCACCTCTCCTACCAGCATCAAGCTTTTTCTGAGTCTCTGCCAGCTCCTTTTCCACTTCTGACAGTTTCTCCACCTACATGGAAATCACATACGCATGTAGTACATGACAGGCACTGAGGGGGAGACGCAGACATCTGTTGCTCAATTGACATCATTTGTGATTTTATTCAAGGTATAAACACTGGAAGAGTATTTTTCAAACATTTGCCAAAAGAACATTATCTGATGCTCCTACATGTCAAGCATGTTACGCATTAAAATTGAGCCTCATCCAGCAAGACATATATTAACAAATGTGTTCATATTTTCATTTGTGTCTTGGAAGTGTTCTTAATTAGTATTAGGAGCAGTTCAAAGCAGCATTAGCAACATAAGAAAAAGATTACATTTTTGCAGTCTAAAAATTGTCCAATGCAAGGAGTATAAATTAAGCAACAGAAAAATCAATCACATTTTGTTCTATAGTGCCAAATCATAGCAAAAGTTATCTGATGACACTTTACATATAGAACCCGTCAAACCAGACTCTCAATTTACAGAAACCCAACAGAATCCTACAGGCACAAACCCTTTGTGAGTGGTGACATTGGTGAAGAAAAACTTCCTTTAACAGGCAGAAACCTGTAGCAGACCCTGACTCCTAAAGGGTGATCGTCTGGCTTGACCAGTTGGGGTTAAAGAGGGTAAAAGAAGAGAAAAAGAAAGAGAGGTAGAGAGAGAGACTGAAGGAGAGGGGGAGAAGGGGAAAGCAAAGTTTTTTTTGGATAAAACTTTGTTCTCCTTTAATTTCTAAACTTTTTGCTACAATGAAACAGAAGCCACTTGGCATTCTTCAGGCACACTCGCACTGAGCCAAAGATTATGATAAATAAAAGCATTAAACCAAGCACTAAACTAAAATCCGAGCACTTTTCAGACCTTGAAAACACAACATTGAAATTTAAGTATTTTCAATGCTTTCAAGCCCCATATGAATGCCTGAGAGTAGTTTCTTTCTTTCTGTCTTTCTTTTTTTTTTTTTTTTACCAGTGATTCGTAGGTCTCAGGCCGCTCCTCAATCTTTCCGGCCTTTTTCATTCGTTCCTGTCTCTTCCTCTCCACGGTGCCAGTTCGATCCAGGAAGGTGTCATCATCACTGTCATAGTAGTCCTCATCTTCCCAGTTTTTCTTCTTGCGCTTGCGAGACACTGAATATATGAGAGGAGAAAGTCTTTATAATGGTCTAGAAGGCCTTCAGATGAAGCCCTGTCAATCATCCCCTCCCTGCTCCTACCTGCTTCCTGGCGCAGTAACCCTCTGGCTTCCAGCATCCGACACGCTTCCAGACAGCACTGTATGGCTGCCTCCTTCTTCTTCCCTGTGTGGGTCACCTCGGCAACTAGCTGCCGACCCAAGGCATCATCCACAGGCAGTCTGAAAGAAATGTCAATATGATTTTATATCACATCCTTGAAATGGGAGAAACACTTTTAAATCTTTGTCATATCTTACTTTATTCTGCAGAGCCATGTGCCGTGGTTTTTATCCTCATACTCAAACTCCAGCTCCTCTCCTTCAACAAAAATAGTATAAAATAAATACAGATGAATGTCGACAACTTGCTCATTTCCACACAGAGCCATTCTCACCTTCTCTGTCATAGAAGCCCTGTAATGCCTTTTTGGGGTCTTTCAGGTAAGCTGCTTCCTGATCCTCATGAAACTCTGTCGAAAAAGGGTTTTCTTCATTCTCGTCCTCCTCTGGAAGTGCTTCATCAGCTGCAAATTGGATTTGGATTAGATATGGAGGGGAAGGAAAGGTAACAATATCACAATTAAATCACCACTTGTATGTATTTGATCAAGAGAACGTAAGCAGTCACAGCTGACAAACAACCAGAACTCACCCATTCCCCATGAACAGCCTGAATCTTCACTTGATGGCTTGCTCTGGGCTTTTTCACTTTCCTCCTTGTCATCCTCATCATCAGAACCATCTCCCATCATCCTCTTCTCCAGCTCAGCCCTCTGTTTACGGGCACGTTCCCTCAGCTCAGTAACTGTTAGGTCAGACTCCTCTTCCTCATCAAATTCTGGACCCTGTAGAAGCCAAGGAAAGATGAAGATGCTCTACATCCAAACTCAGAGCAATTTAACTGTTTTCATACCTTTTATGCTTAAGAAAATCAGTTTATTCTTAAAATGCATGTATTTTTATTTAAGATGTATTCCTTCACAGTTGTAAAAGATAATTTACCTGGAGGATAAAAAGTCTTGTGCTCCCACCAAACTTTAAGACATGTCCCACTTTCAGTCTGATATACGTCTTCGGAGGGACCTTGTTCTTGTTCACCACAGTGCCATGTGTGCTGCCTAAATCATGGATGTAAAACCCTCTCTCCTCCCCCACAGAGCCATCCTCCCCGGCCTCTCCGCGGTACTGGATGATGGCGTGGTACCTGGAGATGGAGGGATGCTCCAGGGACACGTCACACACAGGTAAACGTCCAACAACAAAATAGCCCCGGTCTGTGAGGGGTACTTTATCCACAATAGTGCCGTTCTTGAGGATTTCAAGAGAATATGGGATATCCGGAGCCTCGCCACCCCAGGACGGCTCTGTGTATGGGAGCGGGGGGAATTTACCAGACGGGGGGGCCTTTTTCGCAGGAAGCACTTTTGGTTTAGCTTCTGGCTTTGCTGTGAGAGGAGCGTTGTGTTTTTGGTCCGTTGTATCCGAGTCCGTTACCCTTTCTGAAGTGCTTCTATCATTGGCAGACAAAACAGAAGCCGGGCTTACAGTTTCTGAAACTTCAGGTTTGTTATTCCCTGTGTCAGCTCTGGTTTGAGCCGCCGTATCTTTGGACGGACCACTGACGTTAGCGCGTTTGCTAGCAAGGGAAGGCGCTGCGAAAATAGCCGGTTTTTTAAACGGGTCCTCCGGTTCCATTTCGGCTTTAGAGACGTCTTCAGTTGCGGGGTTCCCACCATTCTCTGAAGCTGAACTGTCAGCCGTTTCCATTGGAGGGGTTTTAATTTCTCCGCGTGTGTTTTCTACACATACATCCGACGGCGGGGAGGCGGCCATGTTTATTTGGTGCAACACTGAAATTTACCCGAGCCGTACAACTATGTAAAACTCACAAAACAGCTGAAAATAATATTCTCACTTAAAACCCACCACTTAAAAATGGTGTAAAATACAACTATATGCAGTCTTCATATTGTAAATCATTTTAATTATTAATATCGTATTAATTGGTTAGTTTAGGAACTTTTCCTTTTCTTTGTTTGTTTTCACCGGAATTATATACGAGAAGGACAGAAAAAGTCAATTCCGGTGCCGCTGTTCCCACTAAAATAGTAGACTGATTAGTCCCAGATTACATCTGATTCTTCAACTATCGTCGCTTAATGTGAGTTACTGTTTCAGTTTTTACTTTTGATTATGTATCCATATATGCTTACAAATTTCAGCTAACTGATTTGTGCACAGTTCTACTATGACTGCGTTGTCTGTGTTTGTTAATATCAAAGTAGTCAGACCTTAGATAACACGGACTATATTGTTATTTGTCAAATAAACAGAGTTGACTTCCAAAGCTGAAGATAGTCAGGTTAATTTGTAATACTGCATACGGTAAATACACCAAATATATTATACAATACATATTATTATTATATTACATAGGCCTATTATTATTACATATTATTTAGTGCGCCCATTTGACCTTTAATTGTGCAAATTGTCACTTGAGTGCATAATTCTATACAAATGTGTATTTCTGTATACAAATAAAACGATAAACTGATGAACATTTGTTGAATATACAATGCACAATTAAAGGCGCATACAAACAGACAGATATATGTATGTGTATAAACTTACTAATCATTTAGGCTGATACTATTAAATGAATGTTATGTAGCAGCATCAAATATTAATATGGCCTAATCTCTCTTTCATGGCTGCATTTGTGCCCTGTGCCTGCATTTCAACACAACATCATTCTGTTTGGTACAGACGGAGTGATTTTTGACACAACAAAATAAACAATAGGGACAAATGATTATTATGGAAGGTTTTCCATTATAATTTATACATTACGTCAGAGTCTAGTGTAATGTTACCATGGTAACTGGAGCACAGCTTCCGTTCTATCAGCTAAAAAGCGTTTTTTCAGAAGCTGAGAAGTCAAACTAAGCAGTAAATGCTGTAATTTTAAAAATCTGTATCTCTGCTATTCCAATCTTTTTATGACCTCTTCTGTTTTTTATGTATATCTACTTCATCTGCTCCCACTTCTGTTTTTTTTTTTAAAGATTTGATTCGAAGTTACATCCAGTTTGTGTTTGACCATTCATCATGATGCGTTACTGGGGTGAGATCCCTGGACCTGCAGGAGCTCCTCCCAGTCGTAGCTCCTTTGACTTGTTACAGCGTGAGTTCCGCTCTGTGGAGATGCAGGATCCACCCCTGCACCAGCCATCAGCGCAGCGTCCGCGACCCACCACAATGCTGGACATCCCCTCTGAGCCCTGCAGCCTCACCATCCACACAGTACAGCTGTGTCAGTATACCCGCCGCCTCCGCGCACTGTTGGCTGCTGCCCAAGCTCAGGCTCAGGGTCAGAGCTCTGCGTCCTCTGAAGGTAGCAGCAGGTTGGAGGAATCAGACACCACCCTGCCACTACGTCCTCCCACCCCTCCTGTCATGCCAGATGACCTTCTGCCAATAGACAGCAAAGCACCTCGACAACCCTTCCAACTCCGGCACAGTGACCCTGAAAGTGACTTCTATAAGTGAGTTGCTCTTATGTGCAGTCCTTTACTGAATCTTGCCAACCAACATTTTTTCAATAATATGCAAATGATTCTGTCACATTCATCGTTTGTCTTGATTGCTCTCCTCCTGTTATTCCATCAATAGGGGTAAAGGTGAGCCTGTCACTGAACTGAGTTGGCCCTCCTGCAGGCAGCTCCTCTATCAGTCAGTGGCCACGGTCCTGGCCCATGCTGGCTTCGAATCAGCCCAGGAAAGCGTACTCGAGACTCTTACTGACCTGGTCCATGAGCATTACCTGCGGATCACTCGTTTACTGCGGGTAGCAGTGGACAGGGAGGCACGGCTGGGAGCCAGTGCATTCCCAGATGTGGTAGAACAAGTGTTCCATGAAGTAGGCATTGGCAGTGTTCTGGCCCTGCAGCGCTTCTGGCAAGTGCGAATCAAGGACTATCACAGCTACATGCTTCAGGTCAGGATACTGATTAAACTGTAGCTAAAGGAAATGTGAATCGTGTCATTACACATTATACTATATAATAGAAAACAATAACTGAAAATGTGAAAATAGACATTTTTCATAATTTTTGTGTTTAGGAATCATGGTTTGATGACACACTTGTGCTGTATTTAACATGACTCTTCCCTGAACATACATATATTTAACATATTTAATATTATTAAATGGTAAATGGACTGCACTTATATAGCACTATATCTACACCTTGGTACTCAAAGCGCTTTACAAAGCCTCACATTCACCCATTCACACACACTCATACACCAGTA
>JAPSES010000105.1:14971229-14981821 GCA_029822895.1 Maxillicosta whitleyi | reverse complement strand
GAGAGTCACTCTGAGGGAGGGAGGGAGGGAGGGAGTTCCAGAGCTGGGGAGCAGACTCAAGCTGACTCAAGGCTCGGCCTCCTGTGGTACTTTTTGTTTGTTTGTTTGTTTGTTTTTTCCATTTGAGCAGTTACATTATGGGCAAAAAGTGTATTGTAATTCAAGCACTATTAAATATATACTGAGTAAAATATTGTCATTATAATTATTATGTTATAATATGAAAGATGATTAGTAATGCCTTACATTAGTGCATTACAGCAAAAAGTAATCACTTACTGTAATGCATTACTTTTGTAATATGTTACTCCCAACACTGTTTTCTGACCAGGCCTGGAGGCATGTAGTTTATGAAGACCCTAATGCCCACTCATTTAGGAAGCTGTGTAACAACCACAGTATGACTTTTCCTAACCGTCTCCCACATGGACTTTCTTCTGGACAAACACACACTCTGTAAATGAAACGGATCACTGGGCATCATATCTGATACCAAATCTGTTAGCTTTTCCTCCGTCTGTGGACAGACCTTGGTTTGGTTTGGTTGGTTTCATTTGCTAACAGTTCTTAGTGTTTGTTTTACTCCTCCTGAAGCGGCAGATGGGTGTGGTTTCCCACTTTAGAGTCTTTTACAGTACAGATGGCTGTGTTTAATTCCACATGCAAACATTTCTCAGCAACAATCCAGACATTTCAGATTTGTTTTGTTTTCATGGCAATCCTAACCTAACTCCAACTTTTACATGCAAGTAATTTCAGGTTACCGTTCATTTTAAGGATCACATTGCAATGCCATACAGGTTTTAAAGAGGATTTCTGTCTTTTCTTTTTTACTTCACACAGTACATTTACATAAAGCTTAAGGTATTTCTGCTATTTGCTTTTGCATGTACAGTGTCCTGCTGCTACACTTTGGACAGGTGAGAATAGCACTTTAGGATTAAATTCAAAGCCTTTTTTTTTTTTTTTTAACTCATGTTATGTATGAATATCACTGGATAAAAAAAAAAAAAAGAAAGAAAAGGATTTTACTGGAGGAAAACATCTGACCTTTCCTTGCTGATTCCTCATCTGAAACCACAACTTATTCACCAAGTCAGGATTTTGAGCACTACATTTATCCAAAATTGTCTCTTGTTCTTTTGGCATAAAGCACCTCTGGTATGTGGTTTCCATTTCAGAAATATATAAATGTAATAATTCTCCATGCTCATCACTTCCATCACCTAAACGGAGTGAAGAAAGATCAATGAAATTAAGTGTCGGTAATTAATTTTCAGCAACATTCTCCAATCTGTGTGTTCATTAGCTTTTAGCACGCCCTCATCTAATTATTACTGATAATGAGCTCTATGGGCAGCAGGAAGAGTTTGGACCACTTTCCAGTCGTTAATTCTACAGAACTGACCTTTACGGGGATTACACGTCCAGTGTGGGGTCCAGTGAAAATTCCAACTTTCAGCTTTGTATGAGTTTATTCTGCAATGAATTTTCCCTTTTTTAGGTATTAAAAGCATAAAAGCCTTGATAATTTAATATTTACAGACCTAAACGCTGGCATCATATGCTGATAATGGTTCTATATGTACTTGTGTAGAACTCAGATTCAGATTTAGAATCAGAATGCCTGATTTAGCTCAAATCACATATTATTATTGCGGTAGTTAAATCACTGTTGAGTAGTTTTTGAAGTATTTGACCTCTCCAGGTTTTCTGAATGTCAAATATAACTAATGTATGAAAATATTGGAGTGTCAGTCTGTTCACCTACGACAGGGGTGGGCAATTAATTTTCCTCTGGGTCCACATGATAAACTTTGACAGTTGTTAAGGATTGGATCAATACACTTGCAGCTCTGCTCAATATATATATATATATATATATATATATATACATACACACACATACATACATACTTTACTATAATATAAAAACAGTAAATGCATCAATACAAAGATAAAATGAAACTATGAAGCACATAATACAACTATTTAATGAATATTCACAAAACCAGCTCCACATTAACATGAAAACCTATAAATTCATCTTTGTTTGTTTGTATATCTTAGCTCCTATTCTTTTTCTTTACCTCTGACTTCAGAAAAGGAATACTTCAAAGTCCATGTCTTGTTAAAATGTCCTTTTTTTGGCGTTAGTTGACGTCTTCAACGGCTAAAACTCACCAACAAACCAGTGCATAAGCCTTATGCTGAATATGGAAAGTAATGTTAATTGAGCAGATCCTTCAAAATAAAAGCAGTGGGATTGTATTGTTGGCATCTATTACACAATGATATAAATTTGTATTGACTTTTAATTTGTCGATGGCCAGCCTGTGGGCTGGGTTGTTTGTTGTGTTTTCATAGTTGACAGATATGACCTATTTGGACATTCAGAGGCTCTGTAGTTACCATGGAAACACTGTCATCTTCTACAATGATTCACCGGTAAAACCCATGGAGTTGGATCAATGACAGTGGATGGACACACTGGGTTTATGTTCAGTTGATGATAGATTTTGCTGAAAAAGTCACTCTATTCTATAATATAACCCTCAACTTTAATCTGTGCTTTTGTGACCATTTACATGGTCAGAGAATTAAATATTGAAAAATAGGATTCTTACTGAAATAGTGCAAAACATAGAGGATAATATTGTCATGAAAGGTTATAAATCACTTCAGGAACCTTAAATTCTAAGGGGAAAAAAATTATATGGGAGCTGCCACAAAAGTACTTAGGAGTCAAAAGTATTTTTCCTCAAAAAGCACAAATTTGGCTCAATGTTGAGTTTGGAGTTTGAGCTCTACCCAGACAAGGATCTGATTAGAGTCAAATTAGTTTCAATTTGATCACATTTTATTTATTTCCTGTGTCGCACTGGGATTTTATGAGTTAAGACAAATCACACAGGACGAGACGCTAACTTTATTCATTCGTCATATTGAATATTAGGGGCATTTCTTCTGGGGATAACAAAGAGGCGGCGTCCATTCCCAATGTCCGGCTGTAGATGATGCCCAAACCATCGTACTCTTGGTCAGACACATCTATCAGGTATTAGAAACCGCTCTGACCTTTCAAAACCTACACACGAGACACAGTCCTCATAACCTCAAACGCATATCCGTCTCCTTTCTTTTACCATCTACATAAGAATTAAGTCGTCACACAAGGCTCAGTGCTTTCATGATTGCTACTCATATGTTCCCTCTTTCTCACAATCACATATCCTGCTCGCTCTGCTGTTTGTTTGGAGGACGAGTGGTGCTGGTAATCAGCTTTCAGTGGCAGCCTGAAAAAGAAGTTAAGGCAGTGAGCATCTGCCAGCCGTCGTGTGTGCATGGCTGTGTACGTGGCTGCGTCTGTCAAGTGTGTGTACATCTGAATGTCATCACAGATAGCTGTCTTTGAGCCCGGCACATGAGAAAGTGAAACAAAATTGAATTTTGGGGCTGTCAACCACCGTACTTTCAGCAGCCTGTCAAAATCTAATCACAGATGGCTTGATCAGACGGTGTATCTCGCTCTAGTAAAAGGTTTTCTGCCTTCCACATGTAAAATTTAAAAAGCTTCCACCCACAGTGAAAGACAGCCTGTAGGCTTTTGCATACAATGTGTGCATGAGTGGCTTCGCCGCTGGGCCTGTGCGGTATGCTGGAGCTGTAACAAGGGTGATGGATGGAGCTTGTTACTCACAAGTGATTTGCATCATCTTTACTGTTGCCACAAAGCTGCCGTGGGAACCATCATAGACTGCATTTTCCTCTCGTCTTTTTTTAATTCATTTTTTATTTTCTTTTTACATGGTAACAGATCACACTCTGTCAGAAGCAGTCTAAAGTTGTTTCTCCTTTCTTTGGTCTCAAGCCTCTCAGGCATGGTGGGGTAAAAGAGATTGCTCTTTGACGCTACCGATCCACTTTTTCCCCGTGCCTCCCTCTGCTCCGATCGACCCTCCTCCGCACGGTGATCCACTTTTCCTTCCGAATGTTCCCAGGCTATACGTCTCTTTTCCTTTTTCCTCTCAGTCAGTACTGTATCTCACTCTCTCCCAGCTCTCCCTCCCCAGTGCGATGGCTTCATGTTGCGGTGCACCTTCAGGCTGTGTGTGGGATGGTGTTGTGGGCTGGCATCTGGCAGCCTCTGATAAGAGAGTGAGTGAGCTGGTGCTATTCCTTCTGAGATGTTTTTAATTTTTTTTTTTTTTTTTTTTTCATTTTGGTTGTCCAGGGAGACCATCGGGCAAGGATTTTAGTGGGTTTGAAGGACCCTGTAAAATACTGTAGATGCAAACTTTACATATTGACCATCATTTTAAATATATATATATATATATATATATATATGTATATAGCACATATTTGTTCTGATTTGTGCTATGATGATGTTTCCATAGACTCTTCTCCAAACCTTCAAGCACATTTAATTCTTGTTCTTTCATTTTCCTTTTAGTTCCGGTGATGCCTGACAACAGACTGTATATAATGATAGATGAACCACTTGATTTGGCTCCTTTTTCATGGTAACTTTGTCTTTTAGAAGTTGTAACAGTAGAAGGTCATTATAGCTGCAATGATGTCTTATTATGTTGCATTTTTTTCTTCATAAAAATATTAACTCAATCACACAAAGGCATGATGAAAGCTCTCTTAAAGGAAGAATTTGTGTTTTCTTGTGTTTTTTTCCCCCACTTTCTTACACTGGACAAAGTTCAATTTATGATCAATGAATTGCACTGTTTTAGCAACTGGATTGTGATAAAAAAAAAAAAAAATTAAAAAAAAAACAAACAAGAGAAGCAAATATTATGCATGATAATAGACTTCACTTTTAGCTTTTTGTTCATATTGTAAATGTCAATTACAGGGTTGGAATATGGACAGTAATTATCAAATCATCTTAAAGTGTCAAGTCTGCAAGATCATTGTAAATCCCTCCTAAAAAAATAGATGGTATTTAATTGTTTTATCTTAGATTATTACATGGCTTAGATGGATACTTGATTCCAATTGGTCACTGTTATTTCTAAGTGACTGTTTTCACTGGTTTTCATCATACACACAAAAACATAATTTTCAACATTATTATTACATTATCAATAACAACGTTTTACTTATCCATGTAACAAGTGAATTAAAATACAGTGAATAAGTCTGCATCACTGGTTTGAGGTTTGTTTATTTGGTTAATTCTTTTGTTCTACTTGTTTGGTTGGGTGTACATTATTTCAATCTTTTTTTTAAAAAAAAAAAAACTTTATAGTTGCAGGGAAGAGACGTGTCAGCTAACTGTAGTGATTATTAATTGGGGGAAAAAAAGAAAAATGATTTGAATAATGGATTTGTGAAAGACAGATGATAGATAGATAGATAGATAGATAGATAGATAGATAGATAGATAGATAGATAGATAGATAGATAGATAGATGTTGAATTATACAATTGAATAATACTGATAAAATGATACATTGTATAATCAATACCCAGTTTACAAATAGCGTGAACTCAATGACACTAAGTCAGAATGAGCCAAATCTATTTGAACAGTCAGTCAAAGCAGCTACATGTGGATGAGTGAGCCTTTGTTCCTGATCTTATGGATGTACATAGTGAACTGACCCTGCACAGTTGTCATGGTGGATTGGCTGGCATAAGTTACATAACTTGACTAGGCTGATTACCAACAGCAGCAGATGGATGGAAACAGGAAATCAAAACAACTGGAGCTTCTTCATAATTTTTTTTGTCATTGTAATCACATATTTTATATTTTTCCATTTATAATCTACTAATGAGTGATGGCTCCAGCTCTAAGGTGGATAATTAATTACTTTTTTTTTGTCAAATATGGGGCAACTGTATTTATTTATTTTTATTTGCCAACAACCAAGGTGCAACATAAAAAACAGACACTCAAATAACGCAACTGTTACAGATACAAGACGAGTCAAAACACACATGTTAACAGATTGAGACAGACAACAGAGAAAACATGGGGAAACTTTAGACTAAGGGCATGATTTACTAAGATCGCACATACTCAGTGCAAATTTGCTTGTTCGTGCTAAAAATGCATTGATTTGTGTGTGATGGATGATCAACTTAGATTGCCTGTGCAAATGACAACAGATGTGAAGTCTTGGAGGCCTCCCTATTGTATTTGTAGAATTCATTTATCACAAAGGGGCAGTTGTTTGTTTACCTGCTTGACTAGTTTCAGCTACTTCCTGTAGCCTTGTATGAAGTATTCTATTCTATACTCTATTCAACTCTACACGGCTTTGTTTTTCCATTACAAAAAAGGACCCTGGAATCTGGGACCCGATACTACTTTTTTAGTACCGCCTCAGCCAAGGTTCCAAAATGCTGGAGCGGATACCAAAACGTGACATCATGACACTGCAGACACTGATTGGTCAGACAGTTTTCTTTGTAACCTGCGATTTACAAAAATCAGATGCAGAAGTAGACAGTAAATAGCGAAACATGAATCCACATGATGATAGAACAAAACTACACCATAGACGGTCACGTAGATTCAGTCTTCAGTGGTGGACATAGAAATCCAGACGAGGAAATACGCAACGAGCGAGTTTTCGGCAACTCTCTGACCAGACAACACGGAAGTAACGCACCGTGTAGGAGTAACGAGTCGAGCTGAGACGAGCCGGTCCCATGTAAGTGGAAAAGAACCACAGGAATACTGAGTAGAGTAGAGTCAAGTTGAGTAGAGTTGGTACCATATAGTAGAAAAGCACCATTATTGGCTGCTCAGGAGCGTTGGTCACAGCAGGGAGGGTTTACGCCCCCTGCTGTCTGACGTCTTCCCCACAGTAACATGCATGTTGTGGGCCAGATTGGAGCCTTTGGCTGGTTTTGGCCCCTGGGCTGCATGTTTAACATCCCTGATCTAGAAGTTCTAAAATGGCATTGCTGTGTAGGTGATATGTCGCAATTATTTTTCTGCTCTGTCATACCAAAAATGTTGCCGCAAAGCAGAAAGAATTTGTTCTGTGCATTGGTTTTGGTTGTGCCTGTGCCGCCTCCTCACCGTAATTACAGCCAGTGCGTAAAGCTGTGCCAGATAAAACCTGCCCTTCAAACATATTAAATATAGATGCAAAATCAGCCACCGGTTTGGTAAATCATATTTTACATGTTAATAAATATTTGTATCTACTCCTCCTAATAATTTTGCGTATTTTGACAGAGATGCTCATATTGTATATTCATCAAGACAAACACGCTAAATGGTTTGTGTACGCTATTTTGCCCATGTGAGAGACACAACCCTCGGTCTGTCCTATTATTAGATATACTTCAGTGTTTTTGCGTGTGCAGCTTTTTCACGTGCAAACCTTTCGTAAATCAGACCATTAGACTTTCATGATCTTTACTGATTGGAAAAGAAAAAAAAAACACCAGCACGAAAGTTAAAAAAAAAGGAAAGGAAAGAAATACATCATATAAATAGAATAGAGTAATAAATAAGTAAATATGTGAGACATTACTAAACTTTCCATTTGGAGTTTTGATGGCGCCCTTGGAAAGTCGAGTTGAGATCGTCCCGATAGCGCCTCAGCTCCTGGCAGCCCATGTCTCACTATAGCAATCTGGAGGCAAAGCCGGGCTCTTTCCCTCTTTATTTTCAGATTGTTAATAGATAATCTGAGCCACAGGCTGCAGTTTATCACACTGGAAATCTCTTTCAAGGAAGCTTTGGAATTAATCAGTTACCTCATAAATGCACATCTATGTTACTCTCACTCCTTTGCCTGCATTGTTGAATAGCACACTTGCTAATTCTTAATAGGAATATCCCCTATTTCATTACCATCACCTGCTTAATTTTGTGTTTGACCTGAGGGTAGCAGGGCAGGAAATAGGAACTGCCGCAATTTGTCCTTCTGCAATTAATCCTAAACGTGACTCGGGGAAACCGACATATCTAATTGCTATTATTATCTGTATGTTAAGCCTCACATGGGAACCTGAGATTGATTGTGGTTTTTCTCGTAGCGTTGACTGCCAGACTGGTGCCGACGTGACTCCCACTGCATGGCTCCATCAGATGCACAAATATGTCTCAAAATCCCTACTCAGAAAACCTTATAGTATTTCCTATCGTTAATGGGGTCTGTGGTCGGAGTCATTGTTTTTTTTTCTTTTTCTTGTGCTAAGGATCATCTAACATAACAAAGGTAGACTCCAGGGAATAGGAACAGTTAAAAAACGATCCAACCACAAATTAAAACACAAACTTTATTATGGTAAATGTCAGTGTACCTCACAGTTTGAGGTTTGTCTTCAAGGTTTCTTCAATATTCAGCAAATCTAATTTAATGCCACTTTCAACAGAAGCAATTCCCATGTCCAACTGCTGATACAGTTTTATACCGTTGACAGTAGTGACTTTAGATTTTTTCAGATCCACTTATTTGTCAATGAAGTCGAAGTCAGATCGACTTGTCATGCGACGACGACATTGACAACGGAGTAGCACGAGAGACACGCAGCCGTTCAACAATGCAACTAGTACTAATGTAGACTGGAATATTGAGGGGCACTTTACACGGAAATGCTTGTGGGTGAAAATACGCCAAACATTTTATCGGATATCCTATATTGTTTACATGGTGAGGGCGTTTTTGGTGGTTGAAAATGCAAAAAAGTCCACAGTGGAAATCTTATAAACGCTCCACCGTCCCGTCACCATGTAAAGCTTTTCTGTTCATGTCCTAGTTGACACGCTTTCACCAGGTTCCGAATAGTTCCTCCTCCAATCACTTCTGCTGAAACTTGCATTTTCACATTTTTACAACATTTGCTAATATTTCTCCTGTTTTTCCGCCACAGCATGAGAACGCTAACACCATGATGCATTCCAAGCGTCCAGTGTTGTGGCATAAACAATAGCCAATTAAAGGGTTTTGCCAATCATCAATAACGCCATAATTCTGATCAAAACCATTAAATGTTTATATAATCAACAAAAAATTATAAATAACAATGCTTTTTAAATTTTTTTTAATGCCTCTGGACATTAAATTTAATACTTTTTAATGCCATTTAAGGCCTTAATTTTCACAGAATCTATGTAGTGACTTTTAATGCTTTTTAATGACCTGCAGAAACCCTGGTGTTGTTTTATTTTTAGTTTTGGTTTTTGTCTCGGCACTTTCACAGTCTCAGTTGACTCCTACTTGTCTCACGCAAATTAACTGAACTGAACTGAATTTCAATGTAGTTGCACATGAGGTTTGATTTAAGCTGCTATTACTCAGTATTCAGTGTTTGTAGAAGTTTCACAGTACTCAAAGTTACTCAAAGTCTTCTTCTAATTATGTTTTCATATTAGCTGTTGTCGTTAAATGTCGACACCCAATTTGTTAAAGGAAAATTACATGCCAGTTTTGTGTTCGTGAACCCCTGCCTTTTTTTTTTTTGCCTTTTGTGTTGATTTGTTTGATTTGCAAAAAAAAAAAAAAAAAAGGTAATGACACAACAGTTACTGAAAATGTAATTATAGCTAAATGTAAGAAAATAAAGAAACCTCACGTATGTAAAGCTCCATTAAACTCCCCATGAAAGTCAGAGTCGTTGTATTCCTTTAGCTTAGCCTGTGAGATAATCTCTTATTGCCGTTTATCTTGGTTATATTGACTCTTATACTGTGGGAAAAATTGCTAAAGCCACATGAAACCACCATCAGTTGTGTGAGAATATTCACAGAGCTGCCTATACATGCCTGAAGTCAATTTCTGCTTCATCTGTGTTTGCAAGAAGAGGATTTTAAAACAATAAAACCTCACTTTAAATCTATTTCTGGATCTTTATGGCGGCTCAGGGGTATGAGATGCTGTGCTTGTATTCCCGGCTCAAATTTGTGTTCAGCAGGAGAGTTCAGATACGTTTTTTTCTCTAATTTCAGTCAGTTCCACAGTATTCACCAAAAACATAAACGCTATAGACCTCATATGACATTAACATTAAGCAAACAAATGCAATCATTGGTGTACATGTTGTGGAGAAATTACAACAAACAAACAAACAGTCTTGTTTATTTCCGATGGCATTTTTATACCCATTTTACACGTCATCAAATCACACCAATGGATATTCAACATTGTTCACCATAAATCAAAAGTGTGGACGTGACAGAACTTGTTTTTCCCCTTTTTACACTACTCTCAGATCAGGTCAATCTGACAAGTCACATCATTCTGACAGGTCACCATTCCCGGACAAAGTGTTCACACAAACTTCCCCCACAGCATACTTCTTAGAAAAAACATCATACTTAGGGCGCTTTCACACCACTAGTTCGCCTATTTGATCCGCACCAGGCAATAAAATTGTTCCTATGTTTTATGTAGACTCCAGTGTGGTTCGCTTTCACACTAGCAAACGAACCAAAGTTGGTCCGTTTGACATTTCATTTATCTTCCGGTAGAAATAAGCGCCAATTTTAACCCAAAATGGAGCGACACGTTCACACATTGGTACTTGCTTTTATAATTGCGTATTATATTCTTTGCATTGGCCATTTTTGGCAAAATATCCAATTTGTGAGCGAGTCGCAGCTGCGC
>JAPSES010000105.1:14949839-14964780 GCA_029822895.1 Maxillicosta whitleyi | reverse complement strand
AATACAGTGATAATACAATATAATGCAATAATAATACAACAACAATAATAATAATAATAATAATAATAATAATAATAATACAGTGATAATACAATATGATGCAATAATAATACAATAATAATAATAATAATAATAATAATACAGTGATAATACAATATGATACAATAATAATATAATGCAATAGGCCTAATAATAATACAGTGATAATACAATATAATGCAATAATAATACAATACAATAATAATAATAATAATTATTCAGTGATAATACAATATGATACAATAATAATACAATATAATAATAATAATAATAATAATAATTCAGTGATAATACAATGTGATACAATGATACTGCATCTGCTCCATTAGTGTTGTCTCTGGAGGGTGTGAACTCATGTCACCACCTTTATCTGTTCTATGATTTGAACATTACCTTAAACTGTGGCATTTATATCATGGTATCCATGGAGATAACCGAACTACTTGTGACTGGATGTCCTGGCAAGTTTAAAGATTTTAGGTTAACATTAACTTCACATAATATCAGTCTGTCTATATTTTCAGTTTTGATGTAACTCACACTAATTTGTACATTGTTTTTAAAGCTCCACCCTTTTATGACTGATTGTTTATGGTATGCTTTGTTTGTCTTGTTCAGTAATTCATATGTCTACTGTAAACCATTCCCATGTAATACTTTCATTATTTACCATTATCTTTTTTGTAAGTAGTAAGTTGTAATTGTTGTAAATGTGTGGTACTTTCTGTTTAGGTGATTCATAACAATAGTCAGTGATTTCCTTGGACACTTTAATGGATAGTGTTTCCTTTTAATAATAGCTTAGAGTTATGTTTGGTTATTTTCTGTATTGTGCCAGTAATATTTTATCCAGAACGCTACATTTATTTAATTTTATCAACACAGGATTAATTGTGTACATTTTTTCCCCACAACCTCTTATTATTTTAATCATTTTTAATAATTCCTCTACAGCCACCCTCAATCACCTTTTTTTTTTCCTGTCTTTTTTTTTTTTTTTTTTTTACCTACATTTCCTTCTAATTATCTTGGTATAGCATATTCTCCAGATGTGACAGCACATCACGTTATAATTAGAAGTGTGAGAAAAGCATTCCTTTGGACATACTGCACCTTGTAGTTTTGAGCTATAGAAAGGCAAAATTTACATGTGATGGAGCGTTCCAAGGTAGCCTGAGATAAGCAATCCTGCTGCGACCGGAACGGCACGCTCATGAATAGTAATGAATGAAAATAGCACTTACATAGTTAACATTAAAGCATTACAACTATCCCTCCCTGTGGTTTCGGGGAGAAAACCATGTGGGCAAGGAGGCACTTTGGTTTAATAACCACTGCTGGTCTTAAAAAAAAAAAAAAAAAAAAAAAAAAGAAGATTAAAATTGATTTTCAGGTTTTCAGTGTATTAGGAATTAATGATACAAATGTCTGGGGGAATTAAAAGCTCGTTGGATGAAGCCAAGTGTGGCCATCCATTCGGCGGAGGCAGCCAGGTGTGAGGCCTGTTAAGACATTCACAGGAGCGTGCTGCCTTCGCTGCCAAGTCTGCCAATCCTAACACCTGCGGCTTTTGGAATATTTTTTCCATATTGCGTTGTATTTTGCCAAAACAGTGTTGACACGGCAGAGGAAAGGCACAAATTAAACAAAAGATTTAGAAGATACAGTGATCTAGAAAGAGAAGTCGGTGTCTTTTTTATACTTTTTTAAACTAAAATCCCCTATATCTGTAGCAAACCCTTGAGACCCTCACATCAGATGCACATGCACGTCTTATACTTAAACTACTTGCATCCGCTGCATGCATGTCTGTATATTTATATTGACAGATTATAAGCATGTGCGTCATTAAAAATAGCTTCTTAGTGCTGTTTAATCCTGGGCCTCATGCAGACAATCCTCATGTAATTTCTCACGCCCTCTTTTTTGCATTGCAAAATATATTCATAAGAATGTTATAATGTAGAATATTAATATACAAAATCTTCAAGGATGACCAGACCAGTTTACCAACACAACCAGTCTGACAACACTAGTGGAATTTAATCTGACCAGTGATAATGGGGACAACACAACTGTGTTTTTGGATGTACAACAGGGGCCACATTCAGCTAAATTTGATGTGCAGAGGGCCGAACCAGTAAAATAATGACAGAATAAATATATAAATAATATCAACTCTAAACTTTTCTTTATATTTTACAGTGAAAAATGTAAAATCATATAATGAAAATCTAAAAATGATCCTTTAAAACAATGTGAATAATATGAAAAGTATAATCACTGTTATGCTTTAGTTTATCATTTCCACATGTACATTATAACTGACAGATCACATTCAATCGACAGATACACAAAATATTTAGTAACAGGTGGAATATTATTAAAATTACACATACATGTACTTCTCTTCAGGTTTTTCGTGAAATTACACTTTGTTTTAGTCAAAATATATGAAAGCGTTTACATTTACAAAGACAAAAATTTGGATTTGTCAGTATTTATAGGTTATTATGACACTGAATTGGTCTCAATGTGGAACCTGAACTAAAATTATTGTTAATATTTTAGTGTAATTTTAGCATTTCACAAATTCATCCTAAGGGCCAGATTGGGACCTTTGGCGGGCCGGATTTGGCCCCCGGGCCACATGTTTGACACCTGTGCTGTACAACATGCTCTGGCTGGAATGTTTATGTCTGAAATTCATCATAACATATCAAACAATAAACCTGGGGTCGAATCCACAAAGAATGGGTTGTGCCTACAGTGTAGTGAACTGTGCAACATGTGGTCCTGAAATCTCCTCTGTTTTAAGGACCTATTCACAAACAGTTCTGTGCTAATGATATGTCACCGCAAACATGGCCTGAGTGCACCTGAGTGCAATTTGCTCTTGTTTTGTGATATCTAGTTTCTAGTGTTTTGTGTATTTCAGCACACAGATTGTTCCATTATGAAAATTAGTACCAACTTTTATGCTTCTGAAGGTACACAAAGTAGTGACATTTCCATCTAAACAGGAACTCAGGCAAGCTTGAAACGTGTTTGATTAATGTCTAACTCAATCACAGAATATGTATGATTTCACAGAAAAATTAGTACTGTGTGGTGTTATTAATTGCTGTTTTGTGGTGCACTCTCTACATCTCATTTGCATTGTATTTGCAGTTTTTAAATGAGTTTTGTTTTGTTTTTCTGTCTCTGCAGGTCCCCTTTTTGTGAACTAACATGGACAAAGTGGTCATCAGTCTCCTGCTTCTGGGAACCGCAGTTACAATGGTCCATGCATGTCCCAAATATTGTGTCTGCCAGAACCTGTCAGAATCACTTGGGACTCTATGCCCCTCCAAAGGCTTGCTCTTCGTTCCCCCAGACATCGACCGGCGAACTGTAGAGCTACGGCTTGGTGGGAACTTCATCCTCAAGGTCACCACACAAGACTTTGCCAACATGACAGGTCTGGTGGATCTCACCTTGTCCCGCAACACAATCAGCACCATCCAGCCTTTCTCATTCATTGATCTGGAGACCCTGAGATCCCTGCACCTTGACAGTAACCGGCTGACCGAGTTAGGACCAGACGACCTTCGCGGACTGATCAACCTCCAACATCTGATTCTCAACAACAATCAACTCAGTCGGATCTCTAAAGCATCCTTTGACGACCTGCTACTGACACTGGAGGACCTGGATTTATCGTATAATAATTTGCGCAGTGTGCCTTGGGAAGCCATCCGCAAGATGGTCAATCTTCATCAAATGAGTCTGGATCATAACCTCATCTCCTTCATTTCAGAGGGAACTTTTACCGATCTGGATAAACTGGCTCGCCTGGACCTCACTTCTAACCGGCTGCAGAAGCTTCCCCCTGACCCCATCTTTGCTCGCTCCCAGAGCAATGTTGTGATGAGTACTCCCTACGCACCTCCGCTCTCTCTGAGCTTTGGTGGAAACCCGCTGCACTGCAACTGTGAAGTTCTTTGGCTTCGTAGGCTTGAACGTGAGGATGATATGGAAACATGCGCTTCTCCCGCCAGTCTCAAAGGACGCTACTTCTGGTCTGTTCGTGAGGAGGAGTTTGTTTGTGAGCCTCCTCTAATCACACAGCATACCCACCGGCTGCTGGTGCTGGAGGGCCAAACGGCTAGCCTTCGCTGTAAAGCTGTTGGTGACCCGATGCCAACCGTGCATTGGGTTGCTCCCGATGATCGTTTGATCAGCAACTCCTCCCGAGCAACAGTTTATGAAAATGGCACTCTGGACATCACAATCACAACATCCAAGGATTACGGTACCTTTACTTGCATTGCTGCCAATGCGGCCGGAGAGTCCACTGCATCCATAGAGCTGTCAATCATCCAAATTCCCCACCGAAGCAATGGGACAAACCGCACTACACAAGCCAAGTCAGGGCTTTCTGACATAACTAGTTCTACCAAGGTCAGTAAAGGGGAGCCTAAACCTCTGCCGGAGAAGGTGGTGTCCATATCGGATGTGACGGCTGTCTCTGCTTTAGTCCAGTGGACTGTTAGCAAATCAACTCCAAAGGTCAAAATGTATCAGCTTCAGTACAATTGTTCTGATGATGAAGTCCTCATTTACAGGTAAGCAAGGGCGTAACTTTGGGTTAAACATGGGGGTCACACTCAGGGCTGTTCCAGGGTTTTAAAACTGCTGGGATTTGTAATGCACGGGCTGAAAATCTTTACATTTTTGAATGAGTGGGTGTGAATTACACATCACACAAGAGATCTATATTGCTGATATTACTTTTGAAATAAAATTACTTTTGAATTAAAAAAAAAAAAACATTGTAAGAGTAAGTTAAACTTGGTTTGATCTGGCAAAGGCAATGAGTAAAAAATGTACTCTAACCATGTACGCACATTACATTAACAGATGATCAGAGATGCTCTCATTTTTATGGTAAATAAAATGAATAAGGAAAAAAAAAATTATTCATGCAAAATAGTTAATACATTTATTAATCGGAATGATGTGATTATATTGGGGGGGTTATATTGGTTGGATCTAATTTTTGGGGGGGTCATGACCACCCTATCCCCCCTGTAAATTACGCCTATGCAGGTAAGGATGCCTTTTGGGAAATTCTCTTGCGGTCAAATTATACATCATGCCACAGATAAAATCTTTGACCTTAACTGTTCAGCGTTTCAAGTCAGGAGCTAATTGTTTGCTCAGTGCCTACTTCAGAAACAGGCAGTTCCTTTTGAAGTGTTACTCAGACATCAACCATTCATTTTTCTTAATCCTTAAAGAGATTTCTTTTTTTTTTTTTAAATTGACAATCAGCGGGGATGCTGCTTTTCACCAAAAGAATAAGGATGAAGAGTGAGCACACGTTCATAAAAAAAGTAAAACCCAAAGTGAAATCCTTGCCCTGAACCATTAATTAAAAATCCAACAAGAAAAAGGATTATAGACCTTCATTTTAATGTATCCTTCTTAAGCTGCTCAAGTCCATAAAGCATAAGCTTGGAGACTGCAGCCGGAGATCATTGGCTCTGTGAAATCAATTTCTTATGTCAAATGAGACATTGAAAGCCATGACATTCAGCCAAGATAATTGAGCTGGAAATACAGAAAACAGACTGACCATTTAAACATTAAATCAATTTGGGGAGGACATTCAGAGGAGCTGAATATGGAGTGTACTATGTGAACAAACAAACTGATCATTTTTATGTGATCTGTACGTAAATGCAAAGGCCACCGCACTGACTTAGTGTTGTCATTTGCTATACACATTATTTTGTTTGGGGCTCAGCAACAACGAACATCTAACATTGCGGTATCTCCTTGGGCTCCAGTGACTTAATGAATATAGACACAATTGCAAATCCCTTCAGAGAATGACCACTATTAGCATGTTAAAGATGGTATTTACTGCACCAGAGTAGTGTAGAAACAGATAAAACAGCCTAATAATGTGGGTCAGCTGCATGTATTCTCATAAGCAACGGTCTCTTGAGGAGCACCCTGCAATGTATTATTTCCCATAGTCTGACGCAATTAGCCCGCACTGCACATTCCAAGAGCCTTTTAATGAAATATAACTGACAGAATGGATGAAAGCAAAAAGCGGGTTATTAGCTGAGAATATGAGATTAAAATTGTACACATTATTGCAGATAAACATTACTTTGTTCCAATACTGTGAATGTAGCTCACTGTCCCTGTGAATTCAATAATAAGGTGCTTATCTGATATCTTTGTTTGCACATTTGGTGCCAGTTTGTCATGCCAGAAAAAAAAAAAAAAAAAGAACAATATGCATTTTCAATACTTTTTCCTCTGGTCACAAAACATTGGATGACTCATCCTTAGTTCTTGTAACTGCAAACAAAATATGAAAGTTCTTTATAAACTATGTATTCATTAATTTGAATATTCGTTTCCTATTTCTTTTTTTTTTACTGATGCATGTGCCATATTTGCTTTGAATACTACTTTGTGATATACACACTTTTATGCATGCAGTTAATACCCTTAATATAGCAATATATAATAATGAACTTGAATTGTTCTATCCCATCATCCTTTTCAAGTGCTTTATGCTTTTTACATAATGTGATGCTTTAAATTGTTTCTACGTCACAGTCTGTTCATTTGACATTTATATTTAATTGGGGGAAATAATCCATTGACGTATATGTTCTGTTATATAACGCAGCCTGTGCACTGTCTTTGCATGTCAGGAAACAAATTACAGACTGAAAGGAAAGTGAGGCCAACTACTGTTTTTGAATGAATATTGATATGACTTCATTGCTCTCACATGCACACCTACTGTGCTCCTTTAGTTGGCCAACATAGTTTCCCAGGGCACTGCCCACACTCAAGCAATGGCATGATTAAAAATCAATCATAGCCACGTGGGGGAGGAGAGAGATTGCATGAGTTCTCTGGAACACGTGAGGCAAAGCAGCTTCTTCCTGGTTATGGAAAAAGGCAATTAAGGATGAATAATGAACTGCAGCCCCACTGGTGTCTGGACTCTGTGGTAGTGGGGCTTCATAGGGATCAAAGCTATGGATGCTTGTGCTGTTGGAGAACAGCCGGCCAACAATGGATGGATAACTGAGGAATCTATTTATAGACAGCCACACCAATATGGTTATGAGTCTTCAAGGGCTCTTTTCTATCTATATGGTTTATGTACAGTAATAGCCTTTGATTGTTACTCGAGGTTTTATAGCTTCAGTTTTTACGGCTTAGGTGATAACACATCACTTGGCAGTCTGAAGGTTGTCTAAAATACCTAGCAACCTACAGAACTAAAAAAAAAAAAAAACATTTAAATGAGGCTGAGTATGCTTGTAAATAGTCAGCCTTAGTGCAGTATCTCTATGCTCACACCGGAACAGACTTTCTTTACACACCTACATTTTTTGGAGGTTGAGGTTCAGTTTTTGAGTGTTTTCCACTGCATTAACATAAAACATCAGTCATAAGTAGTGAGGCTGACTTAATCAGTCATATTTAAACATTTAGAATAGTAACAGATGGAGCTGAAACAGCTTAATGCTTGTTAAATGAAATGTACAACATATTACATTTACTCAACAATATTCAAAAATGGCCATTGAACACTTATCTCATTACTATTGCTTCATGCATATCCAATTGGATACACTGGGACCAATGAAGTAATTTGTCTGAATTACTCTATGCATATAAATAGCTACTTAGCATGCTTCATTTTGGCTGTTTCTTTGATCTGCCCCCGCCTGACACACAATGCAATGCACTTTCTGACACAAAAGTTTTCTACCCTTGTATTGAACTCCCTTAACTCCGGTTCTGAACGTTCTTTCTTTCTCTGTCTTTGTAGGATGATTCCCATGACTAACAGAGCATTCTCAGTTACAAATCTTGTCCCCGGGATGCAATATGACCTGTGTGTTCTCGCCATCTGGGATGACTCCGCCACCACACTCACGGCCACCAACATTGTTGGCTGTGTGCAGTTCATGACCAGGGACGACTATCCGCAGTGCCAGTCGCTTCACAGTGGTTTCCTGGGGGGTACTATGATTCTGGTCATCGGTGGCATCATCGTGGCTACTCTGCTGGTGTTCATCATCATCCTCATGGTGCGCTACAAGGTGACCAGTGGTATCCAGACCAACAAGCTACCTGTTATGAGTAACACATACTCACAGACAAATGGGGGGTTAAATAGATTTAACGGTGCACCGCCACAGGTCAAATCCACTGTGGTTGTCATGCGAGAGGAAATGGTTGAATTCAAGTGTGGATCGCTCCAGAGCAGTCTCTCTTCTTCCTCTTCCTCCTCTAACTCATTAGACAGCCAAACAGGGAGAGGGGCTGGTGACCGCTACAGTATGCAGGGAAGCGAATGCAGCACCCTGCCAAGCAGCAAGTTCAGGAGGCACGGCGCCAAAGCACGGCCAAACCTGGACCACCTTATAGGGGCCTTCACCTCACTGGAACTGCGAGGGGTATCCAGGGACCAACAAGGGACTTCTGGTCCCTCCACCAATGCCAATGCTATGATGACGGTAGCTGTGGCTCCCCCATCTGATAAAGAACCTCTGCTTGGACGAGCTGAATCCACCACCATGCTGGGACGTCTCCTAGGGCTTCCCCAGGAGGGCAAGCCCAAAAGGAGCCACTCGTTTGACATGGGTCATGTGGGGGCCACACAGTGTCGCAGCAACTACCCCCGTAGGATCAGTAACATCTGGACTAAACGCAGTATGTCTGTTAACGGCATGCTGCTGCAGTATGATGACAATGAGGAGGAAAAACCCACTTTTGAGAGCTCTGAGTGGGTGATGGAAAGCACAGTTTGAGTACAGTCAGTCTAACTGTGGTCCATGGCCAAACAACAAATCTATATCAGGACCTAAAAGTACTTAAGTGCAGAAGGAGGAGTATTCCAGAAGGAATCTGCCTTGGGTATTGCATGAAGTTCTGTGAATACTGTTCGAGTAACTATGTGAGAGATGACATTCACATTTATAGATTTCCTGGCCATGATCTCATATTTCTGACAGTATCGAACCATATCTGAAAAAAATGTTTGTATTTTGAGACAACATGGAATCATATTGATATGGCCTGTGTGGAATTATTCCCAATCCGCAGGCACACGAGAGTATCTCAGAGAAAAAAAGATTAGAAATTCAAAGTGGATTTACTACATCTTTATCAAAGAAACTGAATGCTAAGAGGATTTGCCTCGACTGTGGTGAAGTGGATGTGCATCACAGTGTCTTGGACCCTCAGCCTGAAATTGGACTACTACTACAGTAGAGAAGAGGACTTGACAAGTGAACAGGAAATTAAAACAGTCATTTTTATTTTCATCTGGGTTTTCTATTATTTTTACTATTTATTATTTGGGGTCATTCATCCGCAGGCACTGGCATAGCTATCCCCACTCACAGAGCCACTTAAATAATTCAGTAGTGTTTCAAACATCACTGACAAATTGAAAGCAGGACTCATTGAAATAACAGCATGAACCATATCACATCTATTCTGACAGTGAACCACAACAATCCAGGCTTGTATTTCTACCTCAGGTTATTGATCATATGAGGTTATTTGTACATGAACAGTGATGGAAAATACAAGCCAAAAGGCCCAAGAATAACAAATCACAAAGAGCACAGTGATCTTTACTTGTTTGCAACTGCTATAAACAATTATTTAATCTACAACTCAATAAATTCAGTGTGTTTCCAACATAGGTTGAAATCCTGCTGTGACAAAATGTATTTCCAAATGCTTTGTTTCACTGGCCCCCGTCGGTGACATAGGTCTCTGAAGGCTAAAAGACCATTGATGTAAACAGAGTGTTTGCCACAGGCTACAGGTTCAGATTCTATCACCACACATTACAGTATCCAGACATGAAAAGTCTTTGAAATCCATCAGGACCATTTGCTTAAGCCACAGCTGGATGTGTTATTCTCTTTAGGCAACACAAACACAAGGGTACGGCAGTTAGTTGTTCAGACGGGTTAAATGCCGAAATGAGTCCGGGCAGATATTAATCAGCCCGATAAAGACCGTTTTATGGAGGAGGTTAAGAGAAGACAAGGAAAGAGAGAGAGAACTTATTACAGGCAAACAGCTGAAACCCCTGAATCACCGGATTGTATGATACACAGCATTCGTTGGTGGATTCATTATTTGAATTGATTCATCAGAGCAACCGTTTATCTTTGGTCCTCCTTCATACAGGGCTGTACATTGCAGCGAGACACTTTGAATTAGTTGCTATCCAGATGACTGCCTCCAATCAACCGAGACATCCCAGCACAGTTTGATGCCTTTCTTAATATCCTGTGAGTTTCTGCTGCATTTCAAGATGTGGGGTGTTCATCTTTTTTTTTTTTTTTCTTTATTTCTTTTTATTTTTTTCTTTATTTCCCCTAGATGTACCGTTCTGTATATTGGCATTTTTGTACAATAACTGGGTGAGAATGTAAAGGGGGGTAAAAATTGTGCAGTAGTACTTTTATTTTCATGTGAAGCAAACAGTGAGAAGGTGCTTTACTGTGGTGTACCAACTTGGTCGTTGTTAGTCGGCTCACTGAAATGGGATTTTACATGGTGTTACAATAGAAGAAGGGAAGCTGAAGCCCGTCTGTCAGGGTTGGTTTATACCATACCACTACGCTTATTGAGGTGTCCTGTATAAAATAACGTGAATAATAATCAATCACAATCTCTCCAATGCATTATTATGCAGATCCCATAGTCCCCCAAAACGCAGATAGTATCAGGGTTCCTACACAAGTACAGAAAAGTATGGAATTTGATTTTATACATTTCCAGATCTGGAAAAGAATGGAAAATGGGAACAAATGTATGGAAAAATATTCATGTTTCCACAGCTGTTCTATTTTCTACACCATAACATTGTGAATATCTAAAAAAAAAAAAAAAAATTGATTGATCTGTTTTTTGTGCCACTCAAATGTTTGTGTGAGAGCACAGACAGTAGGCTACATGTCCCAGAAAACATTTGGGCAGATTGATATGTTGAATGTCCAGCCTTCTGCTCTGATCATCCTGAAACCCATTTTTAAGCCCCGCCCACATGTCGCCAACTTTCACTGCTGCTTTGACGGACAGGTGATGTCCACACACTGTTGGTGAACGAGCTGTTCAACATGCCTTGTATGATCGTTGGCAGAACTCATAATGGGTAGAAATGTAAATTCTCAGATGACTGGCTCATAAATCATAAATATAAAAACTGGTTAGAATTTTTTATTTTATTTTTTATTTTTTAGCAAGACATCCGGAAATTATAGTCTGGGAAAAGTATGGAATTTTGAAACTTCAAATGTGTAGGAACCCTGTCGTATGTCAGTAGGTTTCCAGGGAAAGAATAGGTTTTGTGTTGCCATTATTCTAGTTTCATAAGATGCATGTTTGTATCGTGTGCACACATCAGGCTTTTATGTGTGACCCTTGAAACTAGAACAACAGCATATTTTTCTGACTTGTATTATAATGTGCAGACAAAAAAAAAAAAAAAAAAAACTAAGAAAGCATCGCTAATGTGTGTCTGACAGAGAAAATGTTAAAGTGGATAGTTTAAAGTCTTGGGTGATGAAAAACAAGACTATCAATACATAATAAGGCTGGGAAAATGTGTTTTTTGGCACTGGGCGAAACAAATATTGAACTTGTTTTATCTACTTGTGGCATCATGTTTTATCTCATTTCACTCTGCTAACTAAGAATACAATAAGTGTGTACTTGAATTGACATAGTCATGATTCTCACCTGAAGTTCTAGGACAAAAATGATGAAAAAAAATAAAATAAAATCCAGTTTCTGTGTGAAAACGTTTTGCTACAAAAGAATATAAAATATTGATTAATTCCTATGAACCAAACTGAGTCTTGTGTGTTTTTACTTACAATTTCTCACAAATCTACTGTTGAGATTGAGGGATTACATTACTAATCGCCCTTCCAAACAGTGTTTACCTTAGTGTGGCTGCCCAAAAAGTACAAGTCGATGATGGAGTGTTCTTCCCTCTTCCCTCAGTCTTTGTTTACCATGGATGAGCCAAGGGTTTTCCTCCTGAGATCCAGCTCCTGTAATAAGGCCAGTCACTGCTGACTCACCTCAGCGATGCCCTTATTACAAATCGCCAGTACATGCAGCTCCTGGCCAGAGCCCATAATAAGGCCTTAATTCATATAATCTGTCAGGAAAGGTGCTTACGGCAGCACAGAGTAAATATAATCTCCACAAGGGCCAAGCGTTGCGTGATAAGATAGCGATATCCACACCTGCTGCAGGTTCAAGAGGAACATGCCCAGTGGATGCTGAACGCAGGCTGGGTACAATTATCAGGGTTTGTGCAGATGTTTCACATTAAAGTAAGTATGTGTTGAAAGCACAAATAAATGAAAGGTGTCTTGGAAAAATTATAGCGACGGCAAAACCTGTTTCTCACAAAAATAAATATTTGTAAACTGTTTTCAACCGGGTAACCATGACAGTAGTGTGTTATTTGTGTCAGCAGGTGATGTGGAGAGCCTTTTTTAGGGTGGGAAAATGACTTTCTAAATTGCCTTTTCTCATAATATCTGCTTTTTCTGCTTTAAAAGCAAGCCAGTGTATCTGCTGCCATTTTCAAATCAAAGTTAAACACAGTGTGGACATACAAACATCCCCTGAGCTCTTTTTTTTTTTTTTTTTTAAACATTTTGACAAGAAGCAAGTTACACATCAGACCTTTGATTGAAATTACAAGTTTGATATCCTGTCTACTTGGACAAATCAACAATAAATACCGCTTTGTGAACAATAGGTGTTTGATGTTCTCAGAAAAAGGTGCAGGTTTGTTGACTATCATTGTTAATTTGATTGAGCTACCTACTGGGAGCGTTCCCAACAATTATCTCACTCTTCTCTTATCTCTGACCTTCACTGATAGTATTTTATTCCAAAAACTAACAAAGTTTTTGTGGGGTCACTAACCCCTTTTAGGTTTTGTAAATTTTATTCATTTTTTCCCCCTGCCTTTACTTTAAAGCTTCTTGTGCGCGCTAGCAACCCCACAGTGCATCTATTCATCATCTTTAATGCTTAAACAGAGCCTGCAGCACTGTGTTTGGTGATTTTATTTATTTATTTATTTATTTTCTAGATAGCAAACCAACTATATCGGAGGTCACAGCAAAAGGTTTGCATAAAGGGAGTCTCATATTCTCAATAAAAGTGGGTGTCCATTACAGAGAGCGCTCTGAAAGCGAACCTTATCGTCTGATTCTGCAGTTTCATCACTACTTTCAATGGGATTTTTTATTCCCAGATACAGATAAAAATAACCTCATTATTAATAACGCCTGTGGGAAAGGCCAACTGAGTGTGGGGTTTGTTTATTTCGCAGGCAAAGTTGTCTGGATGGAGAAAACTTTTACTGCAGAATTCAGGGGTGTAATTTGAGCCTGCCAAAGGTGATTTCTTTTCTTGTCTCAGAGTTGGAATCCTCTCACTCAGCCTTAATAAGTATCTCATCCGCTGTCACTCTTCTCTCCCTGTAACAAGCCATTAAGTGATACCTGCTGGGTGGTGTAATAATGTGTCAGAATGCAATAAAATGCTGCTCTGGATGGCTAGAAAATGCAATCACATCACCACATTATTACATTAACTGCCATTTGTGATATTTCCTCATAAGGGTGTCACTTTAGCACATAATATAATTAAAATCTGATACAAATATATATGTGATTGTGAATACTTCATATTGTGGTACAATCAGGTGGTGAAGAAGGTTTATCCGAGTGTGAATCCCAGGTGTAAGACCTACTCCAACATAGCAAAATGTATAAAATAATCCATCAGGTAAGCATCAAAAATGTAACCTGGCATTTTACAGCCTGTTATTTCAGTCTCACAACTGAAAACGTACATTGTTTCCAGTGAAGCAGGAAGTCACGGTGTTAACAGTGTTTTGTGTCTGTTAGCCATAACAGCTGCACAATGTGTCGAGTTCATGTTCTGGAGATAAACAGCAAATAGTTGACTAACCGGTCAAATGTAATAATATGAAACGAGGGCATGTCACTGACTATGTTTTTTAAAGACAGAATTGTCCTTAATATTTGAGGACTTTATTATGTTATGTTTCTGATCATGAGGTCCATAATAGGTTATGCACACACTCACAGAACTAGAGTTATAAGAGCTAACCAACTGTAGCATAGCTAAGAAATATCCCCTGCAACAACCCCCCTGTTTGAATGTGTAAAATGTTGAAAATAACAATATTGTTATTGGAGGGATTTGAACCCTGGTCTCTTACATCTTATAAGTGTTATTTACTGAGTTGGGGAGTGGAGTGGGGGGTGGGTCTATATCAGGGTCAAACTCATTTTAGTTTAGGGGCCATATTCCCCCTAATATGACCTCCAGTGGGCCGGAGCAGTAAAATAATGGAAAAACAGTGGGAAAGGTCAAATTATATTATGATCATATTTACATCTATAGTTTCCTTAAAAATCGGAACAATATGAACTTGTGTTAATGTGTTAAGAATAACAAGTGGAATTTTAACAGTATTCTGCCTCAATTTATCATTTTATTATTTACACGTGTGTGTCACAACGATTACAAAATACACAAAACATTTAGTAACAGGCAGAATTTCTGTAAAATTGTATTCCCATTTTTTGTAAAAGGATAGTTTGTTAAAGATCTCCTTCCGCTAAAAACCACTTTGAGTATCTCTTTTTACAATGTGGTGGGTCACAACAGCAGTATTAAACTAACCTGTCTCACGACGGTCTAATCCCAGCTCACGTTCCCTATTAGTGGGTGAACAATCCAACGCTTGGTGAATTCTGCTTCACAATGATAGGAAGAGCCG
>JAPSES010000105.1:14860905-14880579 GCA_029822895.1 Maxillicosta whitleyi | reverse complement strand
TGCATGTAACATATATATATGTATGTATGTATTTAAATAGACCCAAAGTGCTTCCAAACTTCATGACAATAGTCTATATCTGGTTTTAGGGACCAGATTCATTGAAGCATCCAGCTCAAAACAACAGCACTAACACTTAAATGAAGTCCAAACTCATCACAATCACCAGATGAAAATTCACGCAAATAGAAATCTTTCATTTATCTGTATGGTATTTACTTTCAGCAGTGATAATCATTTTTCCTGTCACCTGCTGTAGCTGTGTTTTTAAATGTTTCAGTACGTTGCTATTTTGGGGTTTGTAATTAAAAGTAGGATTCTCTTCAGGTGTTCATGGGTGATTACTAATGAATACACACTGTTCTTTTCATTCTATGTTACATTACATTTGGCTGACGTTTTATCTAAAGTGACTTACAAGGTATAGGCATGTATATTGTAAAGTGCCTTGCCCAAGGGCCCACATGGGAGTCAAACTGGCAGCCTTCTGCACCAAAGTCTGCGGTGTAAACCACTAAGCTATGCAGTCACTATGTTTTGAAATTACTATGAATAAGCCTGTGGGAACTATACAACTGTCATTTCTCTTCTGACTTCTCACCTCATGGAGACATTACTTGACAAATCATCAATTTATATGATGAGAGCTGCTGTACCTGCATGTTTTTAACACTGTAATTTTTTTAACAAGAGAAAATGGTTTCACAGAGCATCAATATCAGCCTCAGGTATAACAGGATCTAAAATGAACACTGTAAGTCGATTGATCTCTATAAGTGAAAGGTATGAACTTCATTAGAACGTGAAGATTTCTTTCCCAGGCCTTTAGATCCATGCACATTCAGAAGTTCTGTCCATTATCTGCGCTGATCCATGTGTTTAGTGACATTTCATTGGCTCTCTGAGACTTATTAATAGCCTCCAGTTACTTACTGGAACACTGGATCACTTCTTTTTATTTATTTGTCATTTATCGGAAATATTTTCTAAATTTAAATCTGTTTGTATTTTTTGTTAGCATTGTTACTATGGAAAGATGCATTCAAATTTTGCTGGCTACTCTGTACAGTGACATTACAGTGACATTAAAGGAGTTCTATTCTATAATATTCTGTACAGTGTTGAATGTGTTCATTAATTAATCAACAGAAAAATCTAAAGCTGTCATTTCTAGTCTACTGTAGCTAGTAGTATCGGTAGTATCAGTAGTATCAGTAGTAGCATCAGTAATAGCCATCATTGTAGTAGTAGTAGTGGATTCTACTGCTTCTTTTATAATGTTTGAATCATGTAAGATAAGATAGGATAAAATATGCAATTTTATACAGTTGTAGGCCTACCTACATTGCACAATGAAATACATTTTCATACCTGCAGCCAATAATAAAATAGTATAATTATAAATATAATTACACCCAGCGAACAATATATAGTCTAAATATAGAAATGTACAAGTCTCTCTGTCTCTCTCTCTTAGAGTGGGTAGCTCTAGTGTATGCATAGGTACAATTTACAGTATTGCAGATGTGTCGATAATGTGCAAGGTACAGTGTTTTTCCTTTATTTATATTTTTTATTATTTATATGTAATTTCAGTACTTTGTAATATCATTATCGAAATGTTCCTGTTCCGTCCATTCGTGTGTTTACTTCTTGCCCTCCATCTGAATTTCATGCATCACTACAATTTACAAAATGACATAATTGCCTGATTGTATACTTTATCACCTGGCTATTTTCTGTTCTGTACATGTTCATGTTGTTATGTTAATATTGCATTATATTCTTTAGGTTTCCATTGTATTTTGTGTAACAGAAAAAACCCCCAAAACATAATCGTCTGGCCCGTCTGACGGACAGATCGTACAGCCAATCGTCAGTTGGAATTAGGCCACGGATGAACCAATTAGCGGTCAGCAAATGCAGACGAGGGCGGGGCACCACTAATTGACAACACCTGCAATTCATTACCTGGAAAACCCACCGGTCACCGGTAGTATTCGCCGAATAGAGTCTTCTAGAACCTGGACTGGACCCGGGTAGGTGAAGAACATATTGTTGTGACTGGAGAGATAAACTAGTAGGCTATCAGACTTGGTTGGAGCTCTGTTAATGTAAGAGTAGCACCTCTTAATTTGTAAAATACACAATAGCTTTATTGTCATTTGCATTAGCTAATATATTGGCTATGATAAATGTATGCACTGATATTATTAGTTTTCTACCTCTGTGAATAATGCATAGCCTACAAAAAGAGACAGATAAAGGCCCTATTAAACTCCAGAGAAATGTAAAATATCTATCTATCTATCTATCTATCTATCTATCTATCTATCTATCTATCTTTTTTATACTTCAAGTTTGCTTTGTTGAAAAGTCCTTAAGTTCTCTTTTAAAGTAATACAAAACACAAAAACATTGAGCTGTAAACACAACTATAACTCAACTGTAAAGAAGTGCATCAGTGTAGGTCATATAGACAAAAATGTAGAAATCTGCGTTTTGTAAGTGATGACAAAGCTCAACTTTTGTATAGGCATTGTTATACTTTTAGTATTGTTTTCATATGATTCTAATTAGTAAAATTAATACACACGCACACACACACCATTCATTTTGCATTTGCCAAAGTGTAGCTATTGTATTTCTCTACTGAAAAACACTGGACTTGAAGGTGATGGTTTTGCCTTGTAAAAGCACCTCTCAGTTAATTTGTCGGTTAGTATCCAAAATGTCACATTAAAACACTACAGGTACACAACAATACAGGCTTCATGTTTTTGCAGTTGTACTCTGTTATGAACAAGAACACTTAAGGGATTCAGTTCACTGTGGGAAAGAGCCGTGAAAATATCTAAATACAGCATAGGCATACATTTAAATAGATGCTGATTTTTAGGGTGGTCTTTATTATGTTTTGAAACGAGTACAAAAACCTAAATGAACTTTCAGAGTCTCATGTGTTTCTGCCTTAGACTCCTATGGCTGTCTGCCATACAGGTGTCCCCAAACTACTCCTGTGTCACATCCACACTTGGACATTCAGACACTGATCTCCTCTGTCTCAGCCTCTTTTTGACCTTTTTCAGAATATGTGCTGATTCAGAACAGGGGTAAAGTTTTGCTTATTGGATGCAGGCATTATAACCCTGTTAATTGTGTTGTATTGCAAGATTTAAAATAATTTAGCTGTCAGTTTGAATGGGTTTTATCCTCACTAAGTGCATTACCTCTAAACTTGGAGGAAAATAAATTGCTGTTTTTCCATCACTCTGCTCCCCTCTCTGTCCTTGGGTTACTCCTGCACTCCCCTGAGGAACTTAAATTGAAAGTTATTGAGTTAAGGCCTTGAGAGTTCCTAGGGTCTTACAAAACCTAGGTGGCGTTGTCTGACAACGACCTACAGCAGTAATTTGGTTACACACACATTGATCAAAGATCAGTTCTCATGTTGTGTGGCCTGGTAGACCTAATTTAGGATGCCGTCCCCACCAATTATACAGAGTTTTTAACCCTCACTCTGTCACGAAGGTCTACTGCTCAAGAATAAGCTACAGACAGATACTTTATTAATACCAAGGGAAATGGAAGTATGTTATCAGTTGAAGAAAAAATGTTAAATTTACATTTTGCATGAAATTATAATGTACATATTCCTTAATATACAGAGGAGGAAAACAATGTGTTTTGCCCCATCATCTGCCATAGTCATAACATAAATTAACACCCATGGCCTCAATAAATAGTTCAATCTAGTAAAACTGCATAGATGAACTTTCAAATGGGGTCTTCCAGCACACCAGTACATTTATATTATAGGCATTTTTTTTTTTGGTTTATTTTCATTCATAAGATGAAATAAAGACACAGAAAAAGAAAATCTGCATCTACGTGTCAGCAAATGGATCACTTTATGAATGATAAATCACTAATGAGAATAAAATGATAAATAGATATAAAGCCATTAGGAGCAAACTTTTTGTTCCATATGAAAACTCAGAATAAAGTACCTGTAAGGTAGGGTGAAAAATAGGTCTGGGTTTGAGACTGTAGTCAGTAGGATTAAGGTTAATTGATTCATATATTTTATTAGCTATTTTTGCTCCATAAGCTGTTTGTAGAAGCTGAGTGACTTGCATTGATTTAGTTGAACATCTATGACAGCTGCCTGTCACTGAGGTGGTGTGACTCCTCCATCCAGAATTCTTACAGTTTTTATTCCCACCAAAATGATTAGCTTTTTGTTAAGTCTTCCTTCACTGCATCTCTTGTTTTTAGTAAAACAGCCTAGACAGTTAGACTTCAACTAGGTGTTGAAGAAAAAAGGATTAATGTTCTTGATTTGGACTTGGATCAACTCCTATTCACAAACAACACACGTTACATAGTGACTCACTGATAATTCCAGTAATGTAACATCCAAGCCAAATAAAGAGGAGCAAAATGATGAGTCATTCTCACAGTTTGTGTTGATACATCCAGCTAAAGGCAAATCGCAGCTGAAGAATTTCTGGAAATATGGCAAAGAGTAATGACACTTGCCAACCAGGAGCAATGCAGTATTTTCCATAATTGTGTCTGTCTGTTTGGCCACATGGGGGCAGTACAACAGGCTCTAAACACACCACTGACTTGTAATAAAGTTACTGTGGTTAATGATTTGGCAAGAAGGGGCTTATTTTACACATCCAGACATGGAGCTACATTAGCATTCATTTAAAGGTGTGTCCCTGGCCACTTAAAAACACTGATATCCAGTCTTTCGCCTTTGCTCTTCGTTTCCAAAGTGAATAGTCTTGAGTCCTTAGCTGCTAAATGCTCATCTATGTTCACAAACCAGTGAGTGTCTTTGTCAGTGTGTCACCTAGCACTGGACATGAAGACAACAACACTAATGGGAGTTGTGGCAGTGGTGAAACAAAATGGTAAAGCTGCAGATCATAGTAGTGATGATTGAACAGTAACAACAAGACAAGGCCACTGTTCAGAGCTGAACATTGTAATTCTAGCTCTTTGCAGAATAGCGAACTACATTCAGAATATAGTTAATAAAAATATAATTCTAAGCTACATTTTCAGATTTTTAAATGAATGAATAAATGATTTGTTCGTATTAATGAACATTTACACATGAATATGAGATATTATAATGATACAGCTTATTTCCATCTCAAGTCCCATTGGCAGGTCAAAAAACAAAACAAAACAATGACTTACAGGTAACATAATACCATAACTGAACTGAGACATACAAAAAGAAAAACAAGCAACAACACACACACACACACACACACACACACACAGAGAGAGAGACAAAAAAACAGGGGGACCAGGGTAGCCACCAAGCAAACTGGTTAAGATTTGCACATGATTATATAAATATCCCATTGTTGCTATTATTAACCACTGTTACTATTACATGTGATCAGGTGCTGGAGTTTGGAAAGAACGGTGACTTAATTCACAACTGATGTGCATTACTTGCATACGTTTTGCCTACTATTTGGTCATTATGGAGATATAAAAGTTTCTATTGTAAAGAAACAACTATTTTTAAGTTAAATACAAAAGACTGAAGTTCTGGTCGCAGTGTTTCTATCACATGCAACAACAACAACAACAACCACCACAACCAGTTTTACCAAAGGCAAAAGAAAGCATCAAGAGTTTGATTAAGCAATTGATTAAGCACTGAGAGCTGTATTTGTAGTATGTACACTTCAGAGTCAATGAGGAGGATCAGACAATTTTGGAGTCTTTCAGTAGCTGAAATCCAGTGTTTCAGCTTTCACATAGTGACTTACTGTTTACGCATTATCTGCCACGATTGGTCTAAGTCAGTTCCCCCATTTGAGAGAGTGAAGCGTGACAGTTGAAAGGAGAGGCTTGATGAAGAAGGGGAGTTGGAACAAACGGAGACACCCAGAGGACAGGGGACTAATGTAAAATATGTTGCTCTCCTCACGTACAGCATCATGGAGTTATCTCCAGCCAAGGAGAGCGCAGTTTGGACTGACACTGTGTCACATCCAGCCCAGGACTGACAGGTTGGTTGTACATGTAAGGACAGATCTCAGGTGTGACATTTCTCTAGGAAAGTTACAGAAACTATAAGGAGGCCATAACTTTTTTCTGAGACAAACATTAATATCCTGCTATGATTACCTTGAGTCTCATAAACCAGCACTGAAGCGACACAGAATAATTAAGGAACTAATAAACATTACACGTAATCTGCAATTAGATTTCACTCAACTTCTCTCATGGTTGGAATGACAAGAAGCATGAATCAAAATGTAGAATACAGACAGGGGAAGGTGAAGAAGTAAAGGGCATATTTGTTGTAATTGTACCAAAGATAATTAGATAGCTGCTTTACGTCACTGTGTTCAGTTCAGCAGAGGAAATAATCCTGTATTTTTCCGGCTCGGAATCACCAGGACTCATTACAAAAGTCATCACTATGTTGCCTCAGGTTCCAATGAAATACTCATTTCTATATACCATCAAGAGAGTCATTTAGCAAGTTAGAGAAAGTAATTGTTATTTGGGTTTTGATTGGACATCTAACAGGAAAAATATGAGGTAATGTTAATATTCCTGTATTAAATCTAATCCTCAGAAGTTGATTAGTGAAGACACCCTTTCCCTTGACAGACCAAAATAATCAGCTTTTCAGGAAGTTATTGTTGGAGTACCTAATGTGCGTTTATTGCTTGATTGCAGATGAGCCTATTGCAGCTGGGCAAAGTGGCACCTGCTGGTCACACGTCATCTCCACTCAGACTCCATCATCTCTTTTCCCAAATTAAGATTTTCTGCTTGCACTAATTGACATTACACAACTTGATGGCAAAACCACATTTAATGACCCCATTCCAGACTGTCCAGCAGTGTTTTAACTGGCATAAAGTCTTCATTTACACCAACATTATGTACATTTGATAAAATTAGAAGGGCTAAATCTGCTTAAATAATTCAGTCCAGCGTTGATGTATAGCATTGCTTCATGGACCACAACTGCAAAATAAATACTAGTGTTGGAAACGGTCTCTGAATAGAGCAAGAAAGAAGAAAAAAGTATGAATGGCAAAGCTTGATCTTATTGTTGCACAACCTGCTACCACCGCTATGACATACTGTAGCATTGTGTTCGATCTATCACTGGTGAGATGACAGTAGCTCTAGTTGCCTGCAAAAATCACAGTGCTTGATGGGAAATGGCCGCCTCGACTCTCATAAGGCTGCAAATGTTATATTTACAGACTCATTATGTTTGACATGTTCTGATAATTGTGGGGATCTTCTCTTGTTTTGTTCTAAGGTTAATAGAGGGTAATAGCATTCATAGTTTAATATGATACGAGGGCTTGACCTGTATGAATTTTCATCTGCTTAATAATAAATGTCAGAAGTAACTGCTGGTGGAAGTTATGAGGAGCTGACATGTTGGTTTCTTTTTATGACTTCCAGCCTCAAAAATCTGCTGAAGACAGCAGCAAGATCTGCATGGAAAATATGTTTTGAAATTCGTGGAGGTCTACGCAAAAATTAACACAGAATATATACAGAAGGTAAATCTACACACATTTTGGCATCATGTGTTTCTAAACAGCTCTGCAGCTATTATTATTGGTTCCTCTTTTTAGTTGTAGGGCTAGTTCTATTCAGTCATATTCCTGGGTCATTGCAGTGATATTCTGACACACCAAGATGCATGTCACGTTCTTTGCTTCTAGTTTTGGCCAAAGTGTCGAAACGGTAAATAATCATCAATGCTGCATGTTTTCAGCTGTCCGAATGCTCTGAGCATCCATGACTGCCAGTTGGTTTCCCGTCCAGATGTCAGGACAGAAGCTGCGCCTCTCTCTTTACTGTCGGACTGTCACCACTCCGTCAGGGGCCTGTTTGCCAGATTTAATCCTGCCATATTGTAAGTATCTAAGCATCTGCTCTTTGCTACTTGTGGCTTCTTTCATTGCTTGTGACATTGCATGTTTTGGCTCGGTAAACGCTGTACTTGTTGGGTAATGTCAGTAACATATAAAGCTGTTTTGCTATGTTTAATTAAGCTCCTGTGCTTTTTTACTGGTCAGAATTCAGTTTGCGATGAGTGTAAACCATTGGCATCAGTGACTTCACATGTTTTCATGGTGTGGATGGCTGCAGTTCAGTTGCTGAATCCCCCCTGTGTGTGTTATAATTTGCATAGTACTAATATAAACCAGGCTTCATTTTTTTTGTAGTGGACTTTTGCCAAGGGCTTGGCTTATCAAATGACAAATTTCAATCCTGATCTCGGCAAATGCTGTTTTTAATACTGAAACTTAATAGTTATTTTCAAGGAGAAGAGGAACCTGACTAATGCCTAGAACCATCAAATCTGTCCTTGATGGTTTGTTTCCAGTGTCAAGATACTACTTGTTTTCTAGAAAAAACAACAACATTAATGCACCCGACACTTATGATGCTTGGTATTGATTAGGGATATGCACTAGTATATGATTTATCAAAACTAGTGATGGATACCAAATTCTGTACTTTTATTCATACCGACTGAATTCCGTCAGTCCTACAGAGTATTGATTCACATAAAGTCAAACCACATTTCAGTACTTGAACACATCCTTGCATTGCATGTGCCAGGACACGACTGCGAACTTGGATGCATGTGAGCATGATGACGTCATTGATGATAACAGCAAGCAGATACGAAGTGTTGAAGAGTGTGACTCGACCTTGCTGAACTTGCTGCAATATCTGTAATACTAAATGTAAAGCCAGCCAAGGCAACGCCTCAAACCTGAGGAAGCACTTTGTCAAACATAATATAAAGGCTGAAGAATGGACAATATTTGAAAGCCCCAAAGGAGCACAGGCTTTGACTCCGGCACCGTCACTGCAGCAGCCGGCGGCTCTTCACCTACAGCCAGCATCAGGGAAGAAGTGGTGTCAAAAAAAGGCTCTTCCCAGAAAAAGTAGATATGTTAGTTTTCTTGAAAAAGAACTGCTGAACATGTGCAGTACAGTTCATGCTAGAGGAAGTGTTTTGTTTTAGTTTGTTATACTTTAGTTTGAAAAAAGTTATATGTTATATTTATTTTTAAGTTACACACACACACACACACACACACACACACACACACACACACACACACAGACACACACACTTTTCTCATATTGATGATGATGTTGAGAAATAAATATTGAGAATTCAAAAGTTTTTACTATTTTTTTATAGACAAAATGACTACTGATTCTGAGTGGGTAGAGCGGGTTGTCCAATGGCCGAAGGGTTGGCGGTTCAAATCCTGGCTCATACTGTCCATATGTTGAAGTGTCCCTGAGCAAGACACTGAACCCTAAATTGCTCCCAGTACCTTGCATGGTACATTAGGATAGTAGCCGCCTACTGGTGTGTGTGAGTGTGTGTGTGAATGGGTGAATGTGAGGCTATGTAAAGCGCTTTGTTTAGAAAAGTGTAGATATAGCGCTATATAAGATCAGTCCATTTACCATTTGATTCTTGTACTGATTCACAGGAACCGGGTATTGGTAGTGTATTGTACCCAGTGTGTGTATAAACAAATTAACTTTATGGTATATGGTTCACCCACATCTTGGCTGCCGCTTTATTTTCATTATCTACTAGGTTTGTTTGAGTGGAGGACCCATGAAACAATGACGACTAATTGACTTAGCATTATTCTTTGACTTCAAAATGTAATTAAAATGCCCATCTGTACAAGTAAATGCATAAGTAAAGAGCAGCTGGCTTTTTTTGGTTTTCGTCTCTCGTCCTTGCTCTTCCTCCTTCCTTCATTTGTCTCAGTTCTGTTTGTCCAGACTGTGTGCTTGGATATTTAGATTCACACATTTGAGTCTTGAGGTGCTGAATGTTCTGTTGTGCTATGTGCTTGTGGAGCAGTTGTTTGGTCTGCATTACATATTGTTTGTGTGCTCCCTGCTGCATCAGTACATGTCAGTATGTGTTTGGGTATTCTTAGAATGTGGAATGAGGTCTACTGTTTTGAAGACATGGCGGATTTTAGTTTTTTATTGAAGTATCTGTCTTCACCAGTTGGCTGAGGTTTTTATTATCCTAAATGCTTCCTTCTGTAGTGTCATCTTGTTTTTGCTGGTAACCATGATGTCCTTACAGCGCTGTTTGTGAACCAAAAGACATCAAGGTGTCATTGAGGTCATAGTTTACAACAGGGGTCACCAATCCTGGTCCTCCAGGGCCAGTTTCCTGCATGTGCTAGATGTTTCCTTCTTCCAACACACCTGGCTGTTGTTATCAGTCTTCTGCAGAGCTTGATGATAGGCTTATCATTTGAATCAGGTGTGTTGGAAGAGGGATACATCTAAAACATGCAGGATACCAGCCCCCGAGGACCAGGATTGGTGACCCTTGGTTTACAATCACGTCAGTGACTCCCAAGTCCATGCACACACATAGGCCCAATCCCATTTCACCCCTTGCCCCTCTCCCTCAGCCCTACCCCTCCATTTTACGTGTTCACGTGAAAAGGTAGTGGTGTCTCCATTCTCGAGGATTGGGGGGGGGAGCTAAGATGGAGGGCCATTTGGCTTTCTGAGATTTTTCAAAACCCCCTACAAATGGAGGAGTATGAGAGATTTCCCATAATTCTGATCCAATCATTGGTAAGATCAATCAATCAATCAATCTTTATTTATATAGCACTTTTCATACAATGGATGTAGCACAAAGTGCTTTACATGTAGATCAAAAATTAAAAACACCACGCACACGTACATACACCCACAGCGCGCATACGAGAACACTCACACACACACCTACACACACACGCACCTACACATACACACAGTAATGGGCATGCACAAGTATACTTAAAAGGACAGAAAAGGACTGACTGAGCACAGGAGGACCAGGTGGTGAAAGAGGAGGCTCTGTCACAGGGAGCCATCTGCACTAGGGGGGCAGCCACCAAACCCGGCAACCCGGCACCATCCTGATGGAGATGGAGGCAAACAGAAAAAAGTGCAGCACTGCAACAAAATAACACACACAAATGTGTTTTATTTGTAAATAACTTAGTCATTTGATTGGCCATTCAATGCTGTTTCAATGTATTACAGACCACATTTCTGCCACTAAAATATGCACAAAGCCCATGCACCAGAGACAGTTACAGCTGCTGACGCCATGATGAATTTTTTGCAAACAAAGTCATTGCATCTCTTTATAGCACCACTGACGACTGCTGATGATGTAACAGGTCTCGATAGGTTGTCTCATTTCCCAGGAGAATATTTCAAGCCCTATCCCTATAAACTCTGTTTCAAGGGGTAGTGCCAAGTGCAAGAGACAAAGGGTAGTGGTAAGGGAAGGGGTGAAAATGAGAATTAGGATTGGGCCATACTTTCCGTGTATAGTCCTCCTCAGATCAGTGTAATGTGTCCACCCACATATAACACATTCTGTCCAGAAAGACTGTGCTAGTGAGGAATATTAGCAACAGGACCCACTAACCTTGGACCAAGTCATCTCATCCTGGTCTGGTGCTCTTAGGTCTCTGGTCCTGACCCCCCCGGCTTGTGGTCAAGATATTTTCTTCCTGAGATGATACTGTAAGGTTTCAAAGCAGGGGTCAGATGTATTGGTCTGTGGACCTTGGCAGCCCATTTGGTGACCTTTCTGTGTCTCCTACGTACCCTTTTATGACATCTGTTTCATAACATTTAGTGGCACCCTCTTGACACCCTAGTGCACCCTCGCCCACATTTTATGACCTATGATTTGTATCTTCTTTGCGATGAAAGCTCCATTCTGCGTTTTTCCCTACCCTTTGACTTACTCAGGGTTGGTTCTCCTCCTCAGACTTACATTCTGTAGAGCTGTGAAGAGAGCTGACCATGTACAGTTGACCCTTGGTGACCCTTGGTTATTTTTCTTCAGCTTTAGCAGTACAAACTGTGTAACATGCGGTTACTGCATCATAAAGTACTCTTAAGTTGTATGTTGTGTAAAGTACTTCAGTTGCACCTCATATGAGAATCCCTTTGCTAGGTTTACTTCAACACTTGTTTCACACATTGCTAATCATCATTAGTGCTTGTGCTGTGATTTTTTTTTTTTTTTGTAATAGAGCCCTTGTCCTGATACTGTCTGTATGAACAGTCAGTTCTTTGTGTCTAAAAAAGATACCACCTCTCTAGGTTTCATTCCACACAATGTGAGGACATAACTCAACGCTTCTATCATACTCCCCTCTACAGTATCTGCTTTCATGGCAAACTGCTGAAATAAACCCTTTCCATCAATAGTTGAGCATTACAATGCATTATTTTTGCTTGAGACTTACAGTTGTTGACTTGTTTTATGGCTGCACTTATTGTACAGAATTGGCATTCTGAGTAAGGGTATCATTGAAAAGCCTTACTTGTAAAATATGAATCACTGACGCTACTAAATTTTTATATTAAAGAGGATATTCTTGCCAATGTGAGCACTCACAAGCTGGCTTTCCATACACCCACAACTACACGCGTAGCAGCTCCTACCACCCTGGGAAACAGTTGGATGTTTAATGTGCAATTGCTGTGAAAATAAACCCCCCACAAGTGGCTCTCATCAAACATTTACATTTCCAAGAGAGGATTAGGGGTGGCACAATTCCCGATTTGACTCTGATAGTGTCCCCTCTGACAGAACAGCGGGCCAACTTTATTTGACACATAGATTCAGTCCTCTTTGTCATTGGAGGATTACAGCTTGATGGAGCAAGTTTTGAAAAGAAGAAAGACATCTGTTCGGGTGGTCTGACATTTACACATTATTATTCCATCAAGCTTGAATAAGTGCCAAAAGAAATTGTATGTATTTAATAAAACGCCACCGCAGTGATGATTCAGCACACAGAACTGCCAACATTGTCAATAATGAAAAGGAGACTGGGATTAAAGGCATGAAGGTCAGCATACTCACCTCTGTGGAAAATGTTAGAACTGTCCTTCTCTAACATTCACACTGACCCATAAAGGGCGCAATGAAAAGACATAGAATATTTGCATATAGATTATAGCCTGAAATATGTCACGGCTCTAGAGCGTAATGTGATCGTCTATCTAATGCTTGATTCATCAGGAAAACTGTTTGATCTCATGCCACTGCAGTTATTTGCCAGACTTTCCCAACGTGTCAAATTGTCTCTACATTTCTGAATATTGTTTCTATTTTAGTGCCTCTCTCTCTTTCTTTCGTCTTCACTCTTCAGAAATAATTGAGGTATTTAGGTCATGCTGTCAATAGAATAACATCCCACTGTCATGTAAAAAAAATTATTAGCAAAAATAAAAGATGATCAGCATACAGCTAGGTCTTCATTGATTTGCCTATGGAAGGGAGTACCCAGAGCGATAAATGAAGAAATATTACACAGCAAACTACAAAATTGCTTGAGCGACAGCCGTTTTAGAGGCGTGATATAACCATTTAGAGTTTTTATTTTAGACTAAACTGTGTCATAAAAAACCCAGCAGTAACTGCTCAGTAAATCACCAGATACAAAGACTTATCCATCATCTGAAACATTTTTTTCCCCCTACAGTGGAATGGCCTAAAAAAACACAAAGTGACATCTATTGCTACATTCATCACTAATAGAGGCTCTGCACTTGCATCACAAGCCTCCTAACTGGTGTCATCATGGAGGTCCACAGGAGATTTGCAAATAATATCTAAATATATAACTGGGCCAAAGGAAGAGAGGCACCTGAATAAAGAATGTTGTTGTGTAGCTTCAGGCTCATTCAGGGGGAAAAATACAATAGATAGGTATTGCTAGAATAGGTAGATCAAATCCATTTGAAGTCAGACACAGGAGACTGTGTTATCTTTGGCCCCTCTGGTCCTGTCCTTACTCCGAAGCACTGCAACTTGAGGCGAAGTTAAAGAACAGCACCAGTTGAATTTGACTCTATTCTTCTCACCACTGTTGGCAATGAGAAGATTTTCTCAGTCTGGCTTTCTTTTTGTGTGTTACTGTAGGTTTGCTTTGTCTCCGGTGAGTCATGAGCTCCTATTGTTTGCAGAAACACACTAATACAGTTTGCAGGGGAAAAAGTGCTTCCGTCGTCAGGCCGTATTCTGAGTTTTATTAGTGATTATCCTTCCGATGTGGCTATTCTTTTATCATCTGCAATGAGCTTTAATAATCCAAAGGAGTGCTGTGTGGTATGGATGCTGGAAAAATGGCAGAGCACGGCTAAAAAAAAAAAAAAATCATTATTTAGTGTATATCTCATGCAGGCATTGTAGTCCACACAGAGAGTTAATAAATCTTTTGCAAAAAGACAATCTAGAGAGCTTGCATATTTTATCAGCAGTTCTATGAATTTTACAGCAACACAATAAAGTAGTTCACATAGACTTTGGTTTTATGATAACACATGTAAATGTGCTGCTCTGCTTCTGCTACAGTGCTTACAATCCATCAGGGGTGAGACCCCTTTTTTCCCCCTCTCATTCATTGTTACAGAGTCCAAGCTCCTTCACACACCGATATGTGCATTAATATAGAGCATTGGTTTACAAAGTGCTGCTTTTATGAGCATGAATCAACAGTGTCTCATTATCTTATGACAAAAGTGTCTCCACAGATGATAACCTCATTTAGCTTGATAAGAAATTATGTCCAAGTGCATTAGTTTATCATGCAGAATATTGCCAGGGACTGCCTTGTAGTATGCTGATCATGGCAGTAGGAACTACAGTTTAACACTGCCATGTTTCAAACATTCCAAAATAATTCCCATAGAATAAGTGGGTTGATCACGTTTCTTAATTAAACTCTGTCTCTGACTTGATGCAATGAATGACACACAGATGGATCAGACCAGATCATAGGTGTATGTGCTGTCTTATAAATAGATCAGTCATGAGGAGTAGGAAAAACTGAACTCCTGCACAGCCACTGTGCCACTGAAGTTTAAGTCTGTAGTCCTTCATGCATCTTTTGTATCTACACGTGTCAGTTATTACGCAACATCCTGTAAATTCTAGAACCTGTTGCACGTTCTGAAAAGAGCAGTTTTTTTTTTTTTTACATCAAAATGTGTTGTGTGCTCACATAGTAGCTGAATTTCTTTATTTCTTTTTAAATGAACATCATTGAGTGTATTAATAAGCATCTAGTTTCCATGCATAAGGGTTTGAAGTTAGCAGTGATGATGCTTCTTCAGTTCAGGGGCACATTCTCATGTGTCGCAGTGACGCATTTTGTTCTTCCATACAAAATCATGGCATGATTACATGATTATCTAAGGCACTCTAGTTCAGGCTCAGAAGCCTACTAATTGCCTCATGAAGCCTGCTGCATAGCCGGCACAGCACTCCACAGGAGGGAGCCTCAGCTTGAAATGGCATAGCATCATGAGCGCTCTGGTAGAAAGGTGGAGATTGGGTCATTGCCTGTATGATAGGTAAGAAAACAAAGAAATAAAGCTCCGTATATAAATCTGATTACACAAACACACATGTATATGAATCTGATGAGCTGCGATAATGCCTCAGAATTCATGCAATGATTGGATGTAAGCGATGAAATGAAAGTGAACTGAGCTCAGTCTTATTGATGAATTACAGTAAGCATCCAGCACAACACGACTACTGCACTCTTCAAATACTTACAACCAAGCAGGCACCTGTTTTAGAGAGTTATGACATCTTACTGTAATTGTTTCTGTGGATTACAGCCTTTCAATAAGCTTCCAAGAAGTGACATACTTTATATCCCAGCTGACCGAGCAGCTTTTAGTTTTAATAGTAAGACGGTCTAAGGTTAAAAGCAGTGGTGGAAGAAGTACTAAGATCCTATGTACTAATATTAGACTGGAATAATACTCATGACAAATTAATTCTGAGTTAAATTACTGAATTAAAAGAACATAAGAATTACTAAATGGTAGTCATTGTGCAGTAAAATGATCCCTGTCAATAAATAAATATATACATATATATATATAAATTTACCCCTTGACCAACCAAGGGGTATTGTAATTGTTTTGTGTTCTGTCTGTCCATCTCTGTCCATTCAACAACATAATCACATTATCTGAAGAATGCATCGGCATGTCTGCACCAACTTTATATTATAGATGCATCATGGACTAGAAGGCTATTGAAACTGGTGACCTTGACCTACTTTTTCAAGGTCAAATGGCCTTGAACAGTTATAATATTTGACTACTTACAAGTATAGATGTATGTAATACGTTTGACACAAAGACAGTCTAATCTAAATTGTAGGGCAGTAATTTTCAACAGAATCTTACACTATACTTAGCCGAGGGGGATTAAAATTGTATTTGTACCACTGCTGCATTAATTGTTAATGTGGATTTTACTGCTTAATGGTCACATTTACTGTAAGGTCTACACCACATTCTCATGATATGTTTGTAACATCGCTGCGCTGTGAAAGCTATTTTTTCTCCTAAAAGCACTTTTTTTTTCTGCACTTAAAATGTTAAAATTGGCTTTTTTCTGATGACACATCATCCAGTGAATGCACAAACATTTTTTTTTTTGAATTTGAATCAAAGGAAAAGTTTAAACTCAAGCCAGTGCTTCATCAAGTCGTCAGTCTTCAATTATATCCATTCATTTAAACACTCAGTCTGAGGTACATCATATTCATTTTAATCTAGGGTACATTGTACATATTATACAATCAAAAAACACCTTGCTTTCAAAACTTTCTTACTTGGCGTTCCTTTGAAATAAACACAAATATGTTAATTATGATATTTTACTGACAGTGTCCCACTAACTTGTGGGTTTTTAACATTAATATCACAGGTCACTACGCTAGTAAGTGTAGTCCATTTATATAGATACTTAAGTGTCTGTCAGTCCACATTGACTTTAAAAGTCTGGGTGTTGTTTTGCTGCTGTTTAACAAAGTGATAATGAAGAATCACTTGGAGTCATCCATGGGTCCAACATTTGAACTTCGATGTACAATGAGTCTCATTTACACAGATGCTTTGGAGTTATGCTAATGTGAAAACATTAATGATTTGTTATAAAACTCTCGGGAAGCAAATTAAGCCACCACAGTTTAGGTAATTAACAGAAACAGCCCAGCTGTATATACAGGACACTGTGCGTGTGTTTTACTTCATTAAGATATTGTCAGCCTATTGTAATATTTTCAGTTCAAAATTCAGCAAAAGTATAGCATTTCTACATGGTTTGGAAGAAGAGAAATCACACACAGCATAAACATCCAGAAACCAGAGAAAACTAGAGGAAAACATAGTTTGGTTGTATTTTATAAGAAGTGAGAAAATTGTGTCCCCAAATGTTATAACCAGACCATCCAGCCCTAATTTAATGTAACAAGTAACTAAAGCTATCAGACAAAAGTAGAATAGAATATGCAATACTTGGTTAAAAGCACATAGTTATATCCCATCATTGCTTGAAAATGAGTAAATACAGTGCAAAAATAATTTCTTACACCTCCTATCTTTCCTAAATTCCTAAATGTTTACATTTTTTGTACTATTCCTCTCTAATGATGGCTCAACTCAGGAATTAACCCCCATGCAGTGACCCATTTCTGCCACTTTCTCCCAGAAATCCTGTCATCTCACTCTTACAAATTTAATCTAACAAGCTAAAGTAATTGAAGACAAACCAGCGGGATTAAATAACATCCTAAGGGTCGCTATCCATGCCTTCGTATTGTTAATTTCCATTGCGGTCAGAAAATGAAAAACAACATTAAAACCCAAGTCATAGCTGACAAATAATAACAATGTTGTGTTAAACTGGGTCAGGCAGAACAGAAAGCTGTTATCTGCAGAGGATAAGCATGATAGGAGATGTACATGTGCAGCAGACATACTGTAAGACACCATTAAGTGTCAGTGCAGAAGACCAATTAGTGACATGGATTCACACCCAACTCTTAGTGATGGAAGTTGTATAACCAATCCAGATCAACTTAAACTTCCATTTTAACACAAACAAAAATGTATTGTATGCATCAACAAAAAAATGATCAATGAGGAGTCACGTTTGCAGCTCATTTGCGTTTGCAATGACCTAAAATGAATGGCCTATTTCTACCCTTGCACTGACATGTTCTATCCATGACTGTGTGTTTTTCAACTCCCAGCCAATTAAATGACAGTCATGGCTCAGACATTTATTTAACTTTCTGGTTGTCTCTAGGAGAGTTGGCATACATTCCATCAAAGCTCCTCCTCAAGTTAAAGATGGAGGTGTAGCTGTGAGAAAGAATCCTCTCAGCACCTGCTCAGCTTGAATTTCCAAGACCTGTTGTACGCTGGAGGTGACAAGCGTGCAGATTGTGATACTGAGGGATAATAGGCAGGAGTCAGGAAGTGAAAGAAATGTAAAGCGTAATGAGATCTAGCAGATCAAACAGCATGAAGGAAACCCGCAAAGCAACTGCACAGCTTTGACACTCTGGACAAAAATAATAGAAAAAAAATATGTGGAGTAGAACAGTGAGATGTATAAATAATATGTACAACAAGCTGGGCATGTGTGTGTGGTTTTGAAGCTGTATATGCTTATGATGGGACAGATGGGTCTTTGTCCTCTGCCAGCCTCTGCGTCAGTGATGTGTTTCTGCAGAGACACATTCACAGGCAAAGCTCATATCAACTGCTAAGTAGGAGGCATCACCCACACACTCAGCCATATGGGAGCAGCCATGTCCCAAGTCCTGGTTAGGGAAAAAAAAAAAAGACAACCACACACGCAATGGAGAAGATCACGACTCACGCGATCACATCCACAGATATCAAGACGCCAAATTAGTGTGATCTCACTTTAAATGGAGAATGAGTTCCAAGTGGGATTTTAGCTGAAGTTTTTCTCTATCAGGGCTGCGGATGTGGGGAGAAGAGACCAAAATGTTCCCAGTCTCATGGTGCTAAAATTGTAAGGCTTTGAGTTTAAAATTTTAAGACTTCAATAGAATTTGCTTCCCAAGTTGTGAGACGGCGAGTAAGGCTCCACCGCCTGCTGGTTTACCTCCAAATCTGGCGAAGACATGAAGGAACAAAGACGACACTGCAGCAGCTTGAGAGCCGCAAGACTGACAATATAAATAGTGAGGTCAGAGAGAAAACCATACAATACCATATTTGGCCTGTAGAGCTGGGCGATATGGCCTAAAAAAAAAAAAAAAAATCTCTGATTTTTTTCGGAAATCAGATTTTTTTGTAAAAAAAAAAAAAAAAAAAAAAAAATATACAAAAAATCTGATTTCCGATTTTTGATCGATTTTTCTCTGCCCTAATCAAAAGCATATGGTACAGAGTTTGAAAATGTTTCAGGGACTGTGGTTTGTTTGACTTTGGATGGTGCGCTAGTGCTACGGCTATTTTCATTCCTTTGGGATCTGCACTTCTCCCACTCGGCTGCGTGCCTCTGCTGTAGGTGTTGAAATAAATTTGTTGTGCTGCTTTCTTTGGTTGTAACAGCTTTTGAACAGACCTTACAGCGAGCATTCGTTTGTTCTAAGTTTGACGCAAGAAAACCGAACCGGTTCCAGGTTACAGATGTAGCAACTAGGGATGGGCATAATTAATTGATTAACCGATAATTGATCATTAATAATTTCACCGAGTAAGTTCATTTTCATC